>JAJIBD010038888.1:0-85000 GCA_021461705.1 Cryptotis parvus
AGCAGGACATGTTAAACAACTAACTGCTCAGGTGGTTTGCCCTGTCCTGCTAAGTAACTCTAGCTCTATAGTTCCATTTATTTGTAAACTGTGCCACAATTAAAAAAAAATTACTATACCACCATGAGATATACAGTTACAAAGATGTTCATGTTGGGGTTTCAGTCATACAGTGTTCTAGCACTCCATCCCTCCCCAATGTTCACTTCCTACCACCAATGTCTCCTGATTCCCTCCCCATCCCCAGCCTGCCTCTTGCAGCGGGTACCTTGCCTTCTCTCTCTCTCTCTCTCTCTCTCTCTCTCTCTCTCTCTCTTTCTCCCTTCTCTTACACCTTGTGGCAATGCATACATTTAGAGGTTATCATGTATATCCTTTGCATATATTCAATGCTCCAGTTCTAGGCCGGTATTATAATTTCCAACGATTATCAACCATTATTAGCACACTGTTCCCTTCCCGTCTTACCTAACCCTCTGATTACCACACACTGTGATAGATTCCACCCACTGCCAAGACCTTCTGATCCATGTTTTTATCTGGCCTTGGATATTGGTATCATGCTATTTTTTATTTTTTTTAATTTTTTTTTTTTTTGGCTTTTTGGGTCACACTAGCAATGCTCAGGAGGTTACTCCTGGCTCTGCACTAAGAATTACTCCTTGCGGTGCTCGGGGGGACCATATGGGATGCGAGGATTTGAACCGGGCGGCACAGGCGGCTGCGTCTAAGGGAAACGTCCACCTACCGGAATCTCCGCTCCGGTCTCTCATGCTATTCTTTTATATCCTGCAAATAAATGCTGTCATTCTATATCTGTCCTTTTCCTTCTGGCTAATTTCACTCAGCATGATCCTTTCCACGTCAAATCCATTTATAAATTTCAATGACTTCATTTTTTTCTAACAGCTGCGTAGTATTCCATTGAGTAGATGTACCACAGTTTCTTAATCCAGTTGTCTGTTCTTGGGCACTCTGAATGTGTCTAGATTCTGGCCGTTATGGCCAGCAATTTTAAAGGATACACTTTACTTCCATACTAACAGTCACTTTGTTGAATCTCGGGTCCATCTTTAATGTGAAGCTCAAACCTGGATCTAGGCAAGTCCAGAGGAGTTGTTTTCGAATCATTTTTTCCTTTTTCTTTTGGCCTCAGTCACTGTTCTTGGCTCCTTGGTACTCACATGTCTCCCTTTCAACCACTCCTTCCACAGCTGGATTTGCTGGGCCATCCTGAGGGCTCAGGAGCAAGTGAGTGCAGGCGGATGGGCCGTAAACATTGGCCTTGGCAGTGAGTGTGGGTGGACAATAGGTGTACATCGACCCTGACAGGGCAGCGTGTGCTGGTTTCAACCTTTGGGCAAGTTCCATCTGCAGGGAAATTATTGTAAGGGGCCTAGTACTACGCCAGTCCCAAATTTGACTTCAACCAGAAGAATAATGCACTAGGGTTTTTTCAAGTGCATGTGATGATGTTGTGAAGACAAGTTAGTGGAAGTACCTTGAATTCATGGTTTTGTTTGTTTGAAGTTGTTTCTGTATGTATTTAAGATTTTCTTCATCAACAAACATGGACAGAATGGCTAAGCTTTCCATTTGGTGACGTAGGAACTTTGTGGTTGTAAAAGTGAGCTTCTCACTTGGCAGAGGAAAGGCAGTCTTGGGGGGAATGTGATTTTTTGTCTGGTGTCCAAAAAGCCAGAGAAAGAGTCAGGGACATGTCAATGAAGAATGGGACGAAGGAATATTTTTTCTAATATACTGGGTACTACTTTGCTTACAGCAACAAACTATCATCCCCAAACCAGCCAAATAGATGGGTATTATTTGGGAGGGCCTTCTTGGTTTCTCCCTCCCACCTGGATGGGATCCCAGTCAAAGGAAACATGAGGAGTCAGAGGTTAGGTAAGATAGAAGGAAACATGTGTGAATAAATGTTGGGCTGATACAACATAGAACTGAACATTAAAGACAAAAAAATGCACATGATGGCTTCAAAGTGTATATATGCAACCCTGTGTGTAGGAGAAGGAAGGAGAGAGAGGGAGAGAGGGAGAAAAGAGATAAAGAACCTGCCATTTAGACAGGCTATGAGGGGGAGGGAGGATGAGGACATTGATGGTGGGATATAAGCACTGGTGGAAGGCGGGTGCTGGAACACTATGTGACCGAAACCTCCAAACATGAAAAATGTTGTAATTGCATATCTCACGGTGGTATAGTAAAGTATAGTAAAAAAATAAATAAAATATAAATCCAATGGGAAAAAAAGGATCCATTATGGAACCTTCCAAAAGGGAAGCGCAGGGCTATGGTAAAACTAGAGATCAACGACTCAATGAAATTCGAATTCTCGAGCTTCACCCTTTGTCCTCTCTGTCTTAGTAGGGCATCACACACTGCCCTTTGGTATAATGTATGAGGACCCTTTGGCATATGATTTTCAAAAAAATGCCTGGGTGTTTCTGACGTCAGTCCAATTTGAGACAGAAGACTGCTCTGGAAGGACAAAAATACTTCCCTGTGATGCTTTTTGTTTTTTGAGGTGCTCACTAATGCGTGAACAGCATTGTGGAGTGGTTCCTGTGCATTTTATATTTATGTCCTGTTTCTGACTTCTCACCCTCACCCTGGTAGATAGATTTCTATTTAAAAAAAAAGCAACAACCACAAATGAATTAGGGGCCAGGGAAGTGAAACCAATGTGCTGGCTGGGGAGTGACAGTTAGAACCCCAATGTACAAAATGAAACCAGGGAACATTGGGTGTGACAAAACCCTCTTGAGGTGGGGCAAACAGTTTTGACCTCAGAAGTCACAGTGAGATTGACAAATTATTAATCACCCCCAATGGTTGGAAGATTTATGCTGTTGAAATGGGGGTACTGTGCGGAAAAGCAGGGTGTGGGCGCTGTATAGAAGCTTCTGTCAGCCTCGATTGCTCCTCCATGCAGACTGCCTGTCAAAGGACTGGAAGCCTTGGGCTGAGCCTCCATCTCCATCTCCCGGTGCTCAGGGACTTTGGGAAAGTTAGCTGATTTGAGTTTGTTTGTTTTGGGACCACACTCGGTGGTGCTCGAGGGGCTTACTCAGGACTCTAATGCTCAGGATCACACCTGGTGAGACTCATTTTGTGTTTCCAGCGACTAAGCCAGGTCGGCTGGGTGTAGGCAAGTGCCCTACACTCTGTACTATCTCTCTGGCTGCTTTGCTAATGTGTTAAGTCTTTTGCTCCACGACAATGAAGGCAGTGTAAAGTGTTGCCTCCTTCTTGACCAGAGTTTAACCATCATTGTCAAAATTTGTGTCACACTGGCTGTTTGAGAACCCTGAGCTGGGGATGCCATAGGGATACCGTGTGCTGGGGATAAAGGTGGACAAAGGCATCAGAAGTTCTCTTCACATGCAGTGCGGACCAGTGAGGCCAGGTGTTTCATACGCTTTTTCCCTGCACCTCCATAGCACTGGATTTCTGTTGGGTGCCATTACTCCGCCCACTGCCACGTTGCCTTTCACGCATGTACAGGGTCCTGTGTCGGCGCATGTGCAGAGGTCCTGTGTCCGGCGCATGTGCAGCGTCCTGTGTCCACATGCATGGTAGAGTCCCTGGCATATTTCGTCACAGCTCATACGAGCTAGTACAAGCTCGTATGACCTCGCGCCAGCCAATGGGAAGTGGACACATCAACTCACACCATTTACGCCAGCCAATGGGAAATGGACACGCTGAATAGCACTGTATAAAAGCAGCTTGCACAAAGGGTCAGGGTCCTTTGGCCATCACAAATTGGAACTAAAGAGTTCCAGTAAAGTGTGTTCTAAGAAGAATCCAGTTGTTGTCACCTTCACTTGCGGATGGTCGAGGCGGTCCCACAGATTTCCATAGAGCCTGGCATGAGAGAAAGGATGGAGGCCACCATTTGTTTAAAATAATATTTGTATTGTTGTGTGAACCACATCTGATGGTACTGTGTGTGCGGATTCATAGGCGTGTGGTTCCAGGGATCCAACTCAGGGTCTCACACATGCAAGTCCTATGCTCTACCACTTGAGTCATATCCCTCAACCTGAACTACTCCATCCATCCATCCATCCTTCCTTCCTTCCTTCCTTCCTTCCTTCCTTCCTTCCTTCCTTCCTTCCCTTCCTTCCTTCCTTCCTTCCTTCCTTCCTTCCTTCCTTCCTTCCTTCCTTCCTTCCTTCCTTCCTTCCTTCCTTCCTTCCTTCCTTCCTTCCTTCCTTCCTCCCTCCCTCCCTCCCTTCCTTCCTTCCTCTCCCTTCCTTCTTCCCTTCCTCCCTCCCTCCGTCCTACCCACCTTCCTTCCTTTTTCCCTCCTCCCTCCCTCCCTCCCTCCCTCCCTCCCTCCCTCCCTCCCTCCCTCCCTCCCTCCCTCCCTCCCTCCTTCCTTCCTTCCTTCCTTCCTTCCTTCCTTCCTTCCTTCCTTCCACATCTTGTGGTACTTAGGGCTTCTGGCATACTGCTCAGGAATTGATCCTGATGGAGCTCAGGGAATTACGTGGTGTCAGGGATTAAACTCAGAAGTCCTCATGCAAAGCATACACACTGCCCTTTAAGATATCTCCAGGCACTCAGTCACTTTTTTTTCCTCTGGAATGCAACTTTATTTATTTTTTTTAGTATTTTATTATACCACTGTGAGATATACAATTACAAAGATATACAATTAAAAAGTTCATATTTGGGTTTTGGTGGTACAGTGTTCCAGCACCCATCCCTCCACCAGTGCCCATCTCCCACCACCAACTACCGGTTCCCTCCCCTCCCCAGCCCGCCTCCATGGCAGGTTCTTTAGTTCTTTCCCTTTCTCTCTCTCTTTTCCTTCCCTTCCAGACTATGGATTACAGAACATACATTAAAGGGTTGTCATGTGTATCTTTTTGCCTCTATTTAATGCTCAGTTCTAGGTTGGCATTAGTACCCTCGACAATTGTTAGCACACTGTTCCACTTTCTGTCTTACCTAGCCTCTGACTCCCACACGTTTGTGATAATTTCCACCTTTGACAAGACCTTCTGATATATGTTTCACTTGACCTTGGATATTGGTATCATACTATGTACATATATATTTATGTTATGCAAATAAATGCAGTCATTCTGTATCTGTCTCTCTCCTTCTGGCTAATTTCACTCAACATAATCTTCTTCATGTCCATCCATTTATAGGCAAATTTTATAACTTCATTTTTCCTAACAGCTGCATAGTATTCCATTGTGTAGATGTACCAAAGCTTCTTTATCCAGTCATCGATTTTCGGGCACTCTGGCTGCTTCCAGATTCTGGCTATTGTGAATAATGCTGCTATGAACATAAAAGTAGGGATGGTGTTTCCGCTGCATATTTTTTTAAAAGGTTGTTTCAATATATGGGGAGACAAACGGCTGCTTCCAAGGCCACTGCCCACTTTCCCCCAGGTCTCCCTCTTGCCCCTTAGGAAGTGACTTCTCATTAGGAATCACTACGACTTGGTCAAATGGATCCTAAAAGTCACTGGGACATGGGTATCTTGCCATGTTTCTGCTCAGGGCTAATTCTTGACTCTGTGCTCAGAGGTAACTCCAGGAGGTGCTTGGGGATACATATTTAGTGCTGAGGATCCACTGCACGCATGACAAGCTTCCATCCTTATATCATTTCTAGATCCCTGCTCCCCAGGTTCTTACTTAGAGGTGGGTTTTGTACTCTTGGTTGGAGCAGAATGCCATGATGCTCTCAAGAGCTGGGGCAGCTGCATGCCTGTAGGAATACATCTCTCTTCTCTCTGGCAACCTCTCATTTTCCTGGAATTTCCTCCAAGTTAGCATCTTGCTGGAAAGGTGTGAGTTGACATGAAATGTCTGCTGTGCTCCATGCAGCCTCTGGCTGCTACAAGCTACCTTCCTTGGATGTGGAGATGAGGACACTCTGATTTTGACAAATCTCATTGTTCTTTTAGACTCTGTGTCCCTCCTGGAATCTCCCTTAACACAACCCCTCCCACCTTCCCAGACAAATTGTTTTGTTCCTTGATTTTGATAATGCTGTGAGTGAGCTAAGATAGCCCAAACTGAGCCCTCTCTTGCTGTTGATAATTATAGTTCTTCACAGAACTCCTTTAAGTGCCTACCAGGTGCCCCCAAGTGAAAGATGAGACTCATTTGTTTGGTACAGGCATCTAGATAAGAAGGGACAGTTCCCTAAAGAAAAATGGCTTTCTGGGTCACTGAGTCACCACATTAAATGTTCACTGCAGCCCACTGGCAGAAATGAGTTTTCCTGTCAGAATTCCCTTTATCACAGTGTTTCAAAGAAATCTGCGATGGAGAGGGCAAATTTAATTTTTTTCCTTCCCTGCAGCTGACTGTTTTGCATTTTTCCAAGGTGAAACTCAGCCTGTCTTTTTCAGGTGTTGAGAAATGCCCAGTGACCAAATGGAAGCCTGAGAGCTTGTGTTTCAAGATGAGAGCACTGCTTCACAAAATCAGAATCTAATCCTGAGCTGAGGGGGTTGCTGCATGCCGAGAAAGTGCTCACGCCTTTGAATTTTCCCCCTCTAATTCTCTTTTAAAAGGATAACACATATTTGAGCTGGTTGGCATCATATTAGCATCGTTGACCCCAGGGCATCTGTGTTGTGTCCCTTATAATTGCACCTTCAGGTTCTTCTTGCTGAAAAGGAACTGACTGTTCATCCACAGTGTTGCTTCCCTTGACCTCTGCCCACACAGAGGATGGTGGGTTTTTAACGGGGTGAGCTTTGCACTCATTTTTGGACCACCTTCCACTTCCTTCTCATCCTGGAGTCCATCACAAATCCCACATGCTGACTAAAAGGTTTCAGATAGATCTCCAGCCCCCTTCTCTTTCCAACTGCCCACTGAGCACAGACTATGTTCCAGGCACAGGTGGCAAAGTCCAGTGCATAGAGCCAGCCAGGAACATGTCCTCTGAGAGCTCTGGGGACCCAGACATGGGCACAGCCTCATTCTGTCCAATGTGAACCGAATCAAGGAAAGTTTCTTAAGAGGTGTTCTCAAAACTAAGATAAAACCAGTTAAACAGGTGAACTGGAGCAAAGGAATTAGACATTTTGCTTTTCATTGACCTCTATTAGGCATTTCCTTGCACCCTACTTTGTACGAGCTGGTATTATTTATCTGACTCATGCTTCTCTGTTGTTTCGCTCATCTTTTGGAGGAATTAGCACTGTGCTGAATACTTTGCAAGAAGAAAAATAGCAGATATTCTGTCTAGCCTGTGTCCAGCATTTGGCAATCAAGAAGTCACTGAAATTACTCTCTTACTGAAGAAAAGATGAAATCTTGCAATTAACTGCTAAGTGGCTAGAATTGGGACGTATCATGCTAAGTGAAGTCAGAAGGAGAGGGACAAATACAGAACCATCTGTCTGAAATGGAATATAAGAGGAGCATCTTAAGGGAATAACAAACGGACAATGGTATCAGATCCTGAGAGGCAACCAGTACAGCTAACTTTGCTAAGTGAAGGGGTTAGAGGGGGCAGAGGATGTTTGTCACTGACACTCCAGTGATATGTGTGGCGTTGAAACAGTGCATACCTGAAACTTTATTATTATTTTCTAACTATTAAAACACTGTGATTTACAAATTTCTTCACAGTACAGTTGTCTCAAGCATTCACTGTTCAAAACCAATCTAACCACCATGTGCCCCTTACAGCCACCAAAGGCCACAGCCTCCCACCCACCCCCTCCATCCCCACGCTAGCTCCCTAGCCAGCTGCAATTACATTGATCACTGCAACAAATATATGGGAAAGGTTTTGGTAAAGACCTGATACTAAACTGGGTCCTTATGTTAAAATGGCGTGCTGCTGGAAGAAACTGTATCAGTTGTGCCTCTGGTCAGTCTCCCTGGAGAGTTACTCAAAGTCCTGGTTCATGGTGGTTGGTGAATGGCGTTTGCACAGCTCACAGGCACAACCACTGGGTCATTGGAGGTGGGGGGTGAGGGAAGGGGCCTTCATTCCGCCCCCAAGCCTGATCAATGTGCCTACAGCACCTTCGCATGTGAAACTTTATTATTAATAAAGTTCTGGTGTAAAGTCCTACTTTAAGTCCTGGTGCCTAAATGAAAATGGGGGAAAAAATCACTTTACTACTGAAAGGAACTGGAGGTGGTATAGCTAGGGCCATACCCTAGGTCTGGAAGTCAGGATGCTGAGTAACTGTACACTCTGACTGAATCTCTAAACTTCTCTAGGCCTCCATTTCTTCTTACGCAGATGAAGGAATTCCACACAATTGTCTTCATGTACTGGAACCCACCTTTTCCTGTGGCCTCGAAGAATCATCTGATGGTAGTTGAACAGCTGGTAAAACAACAGAAGGAGGTATTTCAGGGTTCAGGTCAGGAAATCAAAGTGGAAATGAAACCACAGCCTCAGTACTCAAGTGTTCATTTGGAGAGAAGGGGGAAGAGGTCCCTGAGAAATGACTCCAGGGTCAGGCTAGAACCGCAGTCCTCGCCATGCACCCTGTGAGAGGTGCGTGAGGTGCAGGCACCAACCAGGGAGGAGTGGGTTCTCTCTGGGGCTGGAGGAGCTTTCACTGCTGCCCTCAACACCTGCGGTCTTGTAACCTAGGCTACAGAAATAGCAAGTAGGTGCGCAGAAGGCAAGTGGGTGAGATAGGTCGGGATAGGTACAGACAGCAGCTCACAGCAAAGCTTTGTGCTAAAAACACTAGTTCAGGACATTATGTACTAAATCAAGGGTGCCCACCCCTTTCTCTTTCTTGAACTTTTCAAAACAGGAAGAAAGTTTGGTTCAACAGCAGATACCAATAATCTACGTCCTTCTAGAGAGATCTTTTTGGAAGCCGTCCAAGAAGCCTACCTTAACTAAGGGGTTGCTAATTACTCTCCACCCCTCCCTTTTTCCTTCTTCTTTTTCTCAACTCTTGAGTTTCTGGTAGCATTTTGGCAGGTTGGCACAATGCCATCTGAAACCACAGTGAGGTGTTAGGTAATCATGTTCTCATTAAAATGCTGTTCTGTGGTTTAATTTTTAACGGTTTCTTTGCAGCTTAGAAACACATACTATATTTTGAGGCAGAAAAGGATGTTAGGCAAAAAAAAAAGCAAAACAAAACAAAAAAAAAAGGCGGGAAGATGGGTTGCTTATAAGATGCTTTTCTTGTATTTTCAGAAAGGAAATAGCCACTTGCATTTGAGAGAAGGCAAATTGAGTTTGAATGTTGCACTCAGGGCCTTCCCGAACTGACACTACCTGGCTGGTCCTTGGGACAAATGCTTTGACAACCTGAGACCAGCAGATATAGAGTACCAAGTAGTGTCTAGCCATCACCATTCAGTTTCTTGTCATCAAATTGAGTACTTCAATTGAATAACTACCAAACACCTTTATGCTAGAGAAAGAAGCCACTTCCCACAGGAAATTGCCACCCCTTTGGGTTGCACATGAGTCACCTGTGACTCAATTTAGTGGGCTAAGGGAATCTTATATCTTCTCATCTGCTCCTTTTAGAGCAGAAGTCCTTTTAGACTTCTGACTTGGGGAGATGTTAATGCCAGACTAGAACTAGAACATTGAACGTAGGCAAAGGGATATACATGACAACCCCTAAATGTATGATTGCAAGTCACAATGTGTAAGTAGAGAGAGAGAGAAGGAGAGGAGAAGGAGAAAGAGAAGGAGGAGGAGGAGAAAGAGAAGGAGGAGGAGGGAGAAGGAGGAAGAGGAGAAGAAAGGAAGAAGGAAGAAGAATGCCTGCCATAGAGGCAGGCTGGGGTACAGGGAGTGAAACTGGGGACATTGGTGGTGGGAAATGTGCACTGGTGGAGGATGGGTGCTGGAACACTGTGTGATTGAAACCCAATTGTTAACAGCTGCTTTGTATATCTCATGGTGGTATAATAAAATAAAAAAGAATTCCAACTTGGGACTTTTGAATTGGATCAATGAAAACAGAAAAGAAAAAAAAGCCAAGGGTCTCAATTTATTTCAGAATAAGAGGCAATGAAGCCTCCAAGTGTTCCCATTTCCACAAAATGGTATTCTTGATATTCAGGGTTTGAGGTCAAGAATTGGGTTGGCCTGCGTTGTCAGGAGCAGCATAACTGCTCATCAGGGTGTGAGAGTGCCTCTTCTCTCCGCAGATGCCAGCAGGATTTTGGAGAGATTCTCCAAGCACTCCTCCTCCTCCCACTGTTCCTCTCTCCTGGCTCTGCTCACCTGACCAGCGTTGGCTCTGAGATGGTGTCAGATCCTTCGTTCTGTGACTATTGAGATGTGAAGATGCTTCTCTTCTCTTCTGCTGTTTGTTCCGAACACTCCAGGCAACAGGGTCTTGGCTTCCGTTTTAGTTCTTCAATTCTTCAGCTCCTTTGTAGCCTCACAGAAGCTGGGTGACCCTGTCTTATCATGTCACCTAGAGAAAGAAGCCACTTCCCACAGGTGGACAGGGTGACAGAGAAGCACCCAGAGAGGCTGTGCTGGTGTCATGAACGTGGTGCAAGGCAAACAAAGCCACCTAAAGTCAGCCTCACAGTGATTTGCGCTCTTCAGACAGATGTAATCGGATGGATGTAAGTAGGGGGCAAATTATACATGTTCGGACAGGAATGGCAAAAGAAATCCACTTTTGTTATTTTTTTAACCCCATCAATTTCCTTCTTCTCCTCTCATCTAGCCTTATTCACCACACTATTTCTCCCTTTCCCCTGTTTCTTTGGCAGTATTATTGTATACAAAATGATATAAAAGTTTGAGAATGACTTGCCATTCACTGAAAGTGGTTTATATATCCTGAAAGGTGAGTGTGGAGTGAACTGGACTGATTTGATGTCAGTTTCTCAAAAAAAATAACATTAAAGCAGGTGAAAAATAAATGTGGTTTTCTTCTTGGGGGTTTCACTTTGACTTTCAGCATTGAATCTTAGGGTTTGATGAACATTAGAAACACAAAGTGAAACTTGGGAGCATGAATATATATCAAACCAAACTGACTTCTAGGAATGGAAGTTGAGTTCCAGTTGGGGTTCTTATCAGCAATTGCCACTTATTACATGCAACATTAAAATACTCACAAGATTATGATAGTTTTTTTTAAAGAATTTATATTTAGAATTGAGATGTCTTATAGCAAGGCATTATTAAATAATTGATTTCTCATTATAAACCAATGTAAACCTAAAAACAAATTTTAGGGGTTTGGCCTCACAACTGATATCAGATTCACTATATATATAACCCCCAAAGTTTAAATGCCATTCCACCACCCTAGTCCCCTCTCAGCAATTCCTTCCATCCTCGCATCTTTTCATCTGATAATAGCAAAAAATATCATGTATAAAACCAATTTTTTAAGTATTTTATTATACCACCATGAGATACACAATTACAAAGATGTTCATATTTGGGTTTCGGTCATACAGTGTTCCAGCACCCATCCCTCCACCAGTGCCCATCTCCCACCACCAACGTCCTCGATTCCATCTCCCCCCCCCCAGCCCGCCTCCATGGCAGGTTCTTTAGTTCTTTCCCATTCTCTCTATCTCTTTCTCTTTTCCTTCCCTTCAAGATTGCGGATTATGGTACATACATTAAAGGGTTGTCATGTGTATATTGTTGCCTGTATTTAATGCTCAGTTCTAGGTTGGTATTAGTACTTTTGACAATTGTTAGCACACTGTCCCATTTTCTGCCTTACATAGCCTCTGATTCCCACAAGTTTGTGATAATTTCCACTTTTGACAAGACCTCCTGATATATGTTTCACTTGACCTTGGATATTGGTATCATAATATGTGCATATATATTTATGTCATGCAAATAAATGCAGTCATTCTGTATCTGTCTCTCTCCTTCAGGCTAATTTCACTCTACATGATCTTCTCCATGTCCATCCATTTATAGGCAAATTTTATAACTTCATTTTTCCTAACAGCTGCATAGTATTCCATTGTGTAGATATACCAAAGCTTCTTTATCCAGTCATCGATTTTCGGGCACTCTGGCTGCTTCCAGATTCTGGCTATTGTGAATAATGCTGCTATGAACATAAAAGTAGGGATGGTGTTTCCGCTGCGTATTTTTGGTTTCCCAGAGTAGATTCCCAGGAGTGGTATGGCTGGGTCAAATGGGAGTTCAATTTCTAGTCTTTGGAGGAATGTCCATATTGTTTTCCAGAAAGGCTGTACCAGTCAGCATTCCCACCAACAATAGATGAGTGTCCCCTTTTCCCCACATCTACACCAGCACTTGTTGTTGTTGCTCTTTTGGATATGTGCCAGTCTCTGTGGTGTAAAATGATATCTCATTGTTGTTTTGATTTGCATCTCTCTGATGATTAGTGATGATGAGCATTTTTCATATGTTTTTTTGCCATTCGAATTTCTTCCCTTGTTGAAGTTTCTGTTCATTTCTTCTCCCCTTTTTTTATGGGGTTGTTTGTTTTCTTCTAAAGTTCTACCAGTGCTGGATATATCCTGGATATTAACCCCTTATCAGATGGGTATTGGGTGAATATTCTTTCCCATTCTGTGGACTGTCTTTGTATCTTAGTCACTGTTTCTTTTGAGGTGCAGAAGCTTTTTAGTTTCATGTAGTCCCATGTGTTTATCTGTTCTTCTAGTTGCTTTGTTAGTGATGTTTCACCTTTGAAGATGCCTTTAGCTTCAATGTTGTGGAGGGTTTTTCCCTATATTTTCTTCAATGTACTTTTATGGATTCAAGTCTGATATTGAGATCTTTAATCCATTTTTGATCTGATTTTTGTGCCTGGTGTTAGACAGAGGCCCAAATTCAGTTTTTTACATGTTGCTGCCCAGTTTTTCCAACACCACTTGTTGAAGAGGCTCTCCTTACTCCATTTTTTTTTCTTTTTGAACTATGACGTTTATTTATAAAGAAATATCAGAATCAGAGCAGTAACATGTTAGACTCTTTGCACCTTCATCAAAGAGTAAATGATCATGTGTTTGAGGTTGGGTGTCAGGATACTCAATTCTATTCCATAAGTCCACAGGTCTGTTTTTATTCCAGTACCACGCTGTTTTAATTACTACTGCCTTGTAATACAGGGTAAAACCAGTTTTGGTGTTCTTTGTTTTTCACCAGTTTGTTTGGTTTAATCATTCCTTTTCACATCTGGTATGACTTACTTCCTTGCCTATTTTATTTAGCAAGGTAACCTCAAGATTCATATATTTTGTGCCCAAAGCATAATTTCTTCTATCAATTTTCCAAATGGCAGAGCAATATTCCACTGAATATACATACCATTGCTTCTTTATCAAGTCAGTTGCTGCTGGGCATTTAAGCTGAGTCCCAAATTTTGGCTAACAGGATTAATGCTCTACAAACAAAAAGATGTAAAAATCTTTTTGAATATTCTTTTAATGTATACCTAAGTGTGATGTTACTGTATCATATATGATAGAGTAACATAGTCTTCCTTCCTTCCTTCCTTCCTTCCTTCCTTCCTTCCTTCCTCCTTCCTTCCTTCCTTCCTTCCTTCCCTCCCTCCCTCCCTCTTTCTTTCTCTCCCTCTCTTTCTTTCTCTCTTTCTCTCTCTTTCTTTCTTTCTTTTTCTTTCTTTCTTTCTTTCTTTCTTTCTTTCTTTCTTTCTTTCTTTCTTTCTTTCTTTCTTTCTTTCTTTTCTTTCTTTCTTTCTTTCTTTCTTTCTTTCTTTCTTTCTTTCTTTCTTTCTTTCTTTCTTTTCTTTCTTTCTTTCTTTCTTTCTTCTTTCTTTCTTTCTTTCTTTCTTTCTTTCTTTCTCTTTCTTTCTTTCTTTTTCTTTCTTTCTTTCTTTCTTTCTTTCTTTCTTTCTTTCTTTCTTTCTTTCTTTCTTTCTTTCTTTCTTTCTTTCTTTCTTTCTTTCTTTCTTTCTTTCTTTCTTTCTTTTCTTTCTTTCTTTCTTTCTTTCTTTCTTTCTTTCTTTCTTTCTTTGTCCTCAGGACTAACTCCTGGCTCTGTATACAGTGATTCATGGGGTCCATATGAAGAGTCAGGGATCAAACTGGGGTTGCAACTGCCTTAGCTCCTGTACTGTCTCCTTGGATTCTCCATTTCATTTTCTTTAGAGGCTGCACCAATTCAGATTCTCACTAAAAGTGTACCAGAGTTGTTTTTCCCCCAGATGTGCTATGCTTGTTACCAATCTTTGTGACAGGCACTCTTACTGGTGTGAGCAGATATCTCAGTGTGGGCTTGATTTGCATTTCCCTCTAATAACTGCCATTGAGCATGTTTCCACTTGTTTGGGGCCAATGGCAGTCTTTGCAGAAGTGTCCATTCAGGCCTTAGGTGAATTTTTACTCTTCTCAAAGTGGCCCTATGGATTATTTTATTTAAAACCAGAAGCACCACCTTTTGAAAGTGGATTCTGGGCCTCCCACCCTTATTTTTATTCATCTTCAGAAAGACAGAAGGAGGGGGAAAAGCAAAAGGCCAACACTTTGCGCAACGTCAATACCAAGGGTGGCAAAGGTGCTCCTACCTCCTCCTTTGGCTGTCGAAGCACTGAAAAGCAGTGCAAAGGTCGAGAGAACAAGGAAGGCAAACTCTGGGTCATAGAAAATGGGATTTTCTTTTTGCCACTTTTGACTCAAGTAAATAAATAATGCAGTATAATAAAAACCCATTCATATTGCTCTCCTGTGTCTGTCCAACACCTTCAACCCTTTATTCCCTCAGACTCCTGAGTCTGTTTATGCAGACAGTGGAAAACATACAGAAGCCCCTTTTATTTTCATAACAGTTCAATGGGGTTTAGTGCTCAAGGTGAATGTCTGGGTATTTGCATGTGCAAGCTATGCATTCCTCAGGCTTAAAATCTCCTGAGTCGGGGTACATAAGTAAAAAAAGAGGGTCTCTTCTCCACCTTTTCCTCCAATTGCCTGCTTATGGTTGTTAAGGCTTAGCTGAAAATGCATCAAAATCAGTGACCGATTTGCAAGGTGCTGTTTTGTGTAGGGATCCATGAGCTCTTATATACACTCAGAATTTCAGACTTGATTGACAGAGGAGTGTGTGTGTGTGTGTGTGTGTGTGTGTGTGTGTGTGTGAATCAGACTCTTGTTCTGCTTTATAGTTACAAAGAAGCTTTTCCCTTTGAAATTCAAGAAGGTTCCCTTTAGACCTGTGGAGGGAATTAGGCAGCAAATAACCATGAATGTTTTTGAAAAACCCACTAACTCTTTAATTGATGTAGAGTTTATGGAACATTTAGGAATTTCAGGATGGTTTTCTTGACCTACCAAATGCAGCCAGCTGTAGGGCAACATTAGTATTACAGGTTTATGGTTTTCTCTGAATCCCTGGATCTGATCTTGTTTATTATTTAAAGTTTCATAAATTTCTTTTATTTGAAATCTAATTAGATGATAAAAAGTGAAAATGGACCCAATGATTACTTACATCTCTCTCTCTCTCTAACACCTCTTCCTTATAATAATTCATGCCACAACCTCTGCTTACAGTTTAGTGCCCCTATGAAACAAAGATAGTGTGTTTGGCTCTCAGAAATGGTTGTGCAAATATTCAGTCTGAAGCCTTCTTAATGGCAAAAGATGGAGGAGTTGACAATCGGGAAAGGCCAGGTGGACCTGGGCTGGGATGAGTGGTTTCTTGGCAGGCAGCCCATTCTCATGATGAAAGCTGGGAAAATTTGCTTGGAGAAAGTAATCCAATGATATGAAAGGATTAGGCAAGCTTACATTTAGCAAACCATAAACCATGAATCTGAATGGCGCACCTCTTCCCCACACTGGCAGCTGCTTTGCTTGTAAATTAGAGCAACTAAAATTAAATAAAGGGAGAAACTAACTAGGGAGGGTGGGAGGAAGGAAGCACCCGGGTGTTTCAATATGATATTGTGTGCATACTACTGAGTTTGCAGCAATAATTCCTGGTCAGTGCTAACAGAAGACTCATTTCAGACAAGAGAAGAGCTCCCCAATATCGCCCCAAAGACAGGTGGAACTGTCTACCACCTTGAACCTGCACAGATTATAAATTCACCTTCTGTTCCTTGTTCTTACTGGTTCAGACACTAAATTAGTTCACGTCTGAATACTTAGCTGTTCGTGACACTAATTAAAAACTGTCTGTTTCTCAGATGTATTATGAAACTGTAAAATGCTGTGAAGGCAAATTGCTCCAAGAGCTATTAATTCTGGTAAAAGGTCATGTCAGTTTCAGTTATGTGCTCATAAATGGGAACCCAACCTGGTCAATAATCTCCAGGGATGGTCTAAATTGCACAGCTTGCTTTTTAGCAAACATGTGTGGGAAACATGTGAAAGGTAGCTGAAAATGCCTAAGTAAGATCAGATCAATGGAAGGCAGAAGGCAGAATGAAGAAGTTATTCCTGGGCATTAGGTTATATATTGTATTATACAAAGGGGGTTATTTAAGTTAGGCAAGCAAGGTATTTAAGAGGAGGTTATTAAAAGAGGAAGTAGCAAAGACCAAAATGGGTGAAACAGTTTATGCTGCCAGTAGCGCTTGCTCCCAATCCTTCCTTTGGCTGGTTGTTCCGTTGTCATCACCATCAAATGGGGAAGAATCTTCCCCAGTCACTGGTTTACTGGGGCTATGGTGTCACATTAAGACAATTTTCTGGAATATTATTTCACATAATGTAAGCATTTATATATGTGTATAAATTATATCCAGATGCTTTAGAAGATAAAACAAAATAAGATTCATGGCTTTCTCAAATGATGGATATATGGATGGATGACGGAGAAACAAATGTAGGTGGATAAGTGAAATTTCATTGATTGTCCTGTTGGAGAAATATTTTCTAGGCATATTTCTGGCATTTTTCTAGGTGAAGAGAACAAAGTCCCCATACCCAGTGAGTTGTATTTCAGTCAAGAGACACATATAGAACAAGTAAACAAATGCAATGCAGACGATAAAACAGGGGAAAAATGGACAAAATAATTGATATATTTATAGGCCTCTTGGAGGGCTCTAGATAATCTACTATTTTGATTATAAAACTTAATTTTAAAGCAGGATACATATATACATATATAGTATATGAATATATGATATTATCTGTTTGTCTGTCTGTCTATCTATATCTATCTATCTATCTATCTATCTATCTATCTATCTATCTATCTATCTATCTATCTATCTATCTATCTATCTATCTATCTGTCTGTCTGTCTGTCTGTCTGTCTGTCTGTCTGTCTGTCTGTCTGTCTGTCTGTCTGTCTGTCTGTCTGTCTGTCTGTCTGTCTGTCTGTCTACCTACCTATCTACCTACCTACCTACCTACCTACCTACCTATCTTTTCAGTTGAAAAGATATACATCTGGGACCAAGGAATGGCTCAGCAATAGAGTGTTGGCCTAGTCTGCTTGAGATCATGAAGCTGAATTCCCAGCACCTCCTCTATGCTGATGGCTGCTCTGTTGTTTGTGATCCCTAATACCAACACCAAAACAGCAAAGTGTAGCCCCCTGGTGAGTATCCTATGCAGTGTATATGAACCCTAATCAAACAACAGAAAAAGGAAAAGAAAAGAACAAAAAAATAAGGAAAATAAATATGATGTGGGAAAACTTCAGTCTAAGTGGAGGAAAATACAGCCTCTCTAGTTGTAGGGGTGTATTTGTGGTGCCTGTGTGAAACTTCTCTCTACAATTTAGGCAAATGATAACAATTTGATGACAAAATGTATTCATCATAAAACAAAAAAGAATACAATTTTCAAATGAGATAATTGTCCCATTACAATGAATTGGATGATATGACTGGCAATGTCTCATAAGACATTATATAAATACTCATATATGTCTATATATGAGTTTATATATGTCTATATAAATATAGACATTTATATATGTCTATATAAATACTCATATCACTTGATCACTTGATCACTTGAATCCCGTTACTCATCGATTTGCTCGGAGCGGGCGCCAGTAACATTTCCATTGGACCCTATCACGTGCCAATGTAGCCCAATGGCATCTGGTTGATTCAGGAATATGAAGAGCCTCAAACCGTTCCTTCAGGGTCTTAACAAGGAAGTCTGACCATCTTGTAGGTGGGCGGCCACGTGATCTTTTGACATCCCGTGGGATCCAGACGGTAACGGCTCTAGTCCAGCGGTTGTCTCCAAATCGCATTACATGTCCAGCCCATCTGATTTTCGATGCCTTGGCAAACGAGACAGCGTCCCTGATTCTGGAATAGCGACGGAGGTCAGAACTCCGGATTCCTTCTCTCACTTGAGTGAGGCATGATATTCCAAGCATAGCTCTTTCGATTCCTCTCTGGGAGACCCGAATAGCATTCACATCCTGCTTTCCTAGGGCCCAGGTCTCTGAGGCGTATGTTAATGCAGGGAGAACGGTGGAGTCGAAGAGATGTGCCCGGAGCTGGAGGTTCTTTGTCCTTTTAGCTATTTCTTTGATGCCTTTGAAGGCATTCCATGCCGCTTTCTTCCTCCTGCGCAGCTCAGGTTTTAGGTCATTCATCATGTTGACTTCTCGACCTAGGTACACATAACTGCTGCATTCAGAGATGTTTGTTCCATTGAGAGAGAATGGGGCCTCTGGAACTAGTTCACTTCTCATGAACATAGTTTTCTTCAGATTCAGCTGTAGACCTACCTTTCCACATTCTCGGTCAAAGTCAGCCAGCATTTGTGCCGCTTGGCTAATGTTTGGTGTTATTAGAACGATGTCATCAGCGAAGCGGAGGTGGTGTAGTTGCCGACCATCTATCTTCACTCCCATTCCTTCCCATTCTAATTGTCTCATGATGTTCTCGAGGGTGGCACTGAAGAGTTTTGGTGAGATGGTATCACCCTGTCGAACCCCTCTTTTGACATCAATGATCACTTCTTTGTAGAATGGTGAGATCCTGGTGGTGAATCCATAATACAGCTCACGAAGGATCTTGATGTATTGGGTTTGAACACCCTGTTTGACTAGGGCTTCGATGACTGCTTCAGTTTCCACAGAATCAAAGGCTTTCTGTAAATCAATGAACGTGAGACAGAGCGGCATCTTGTACTCCCTACAAACCTCAATGAGCTTGGTTACTGTGTGGATATGGTCGATTGTGCTGAATCCTTTCTGGAAACCTGCTTGCTCGCATGGTTGACCTTCATCTAGTGTTCTGCTAATCCTGTTCAGGATGACTCGTGTAAACAGCTTGTAGATGACAGACAACAGGCAGATGGGGCGATAGTTGCCGATGTCATGAATGTCTCCCTTCTTGAACAGTAGAACTGTCCTGCTGGTTTTCCATTGGGAGGGCACCTTGCATTCGGACAGGTAGCGTGTGAAGAGCCGAGCTAGTGTATTGATGAGCACCGATGGCAGATTCTTCAGATGTTCGGGTCTGACTTTGTCTGGGCCTGGTGCTGTTCCCTTCTTTACCGATGAGATGGCATGTCTTATTTCAGAAGGGAGAACGTTGGGAATGACGTATCCATCCTGTGGAATTTGGTATGTGGGCAGGTGGACACAGGTACACCCGGCAGAGCAGAAACCAGCTTTCCCCGTTGAACCCCCTGCACTCCATGGACCACGAGAGCAACTCGGACCTGAGTCCACCATCCCGATGGAGCCTCGGAGGAGGCCAGAGAAACTCCCACACCTTGCTGGCAGCGATCTGTGTCACAATCCACACTCTGCAGCTGGTAAGATCTCCCCCCAGCATATTAATCCACTCTCCAGCCCACAGATTAATCCAGTCTCCAGCCCAGCTTGTCAGAAACCCAGCCTACAAGGACCCGCCCTGCAGAGACCCGCCCTTCAGAGGAGAGTATTTCAAACCCAGGAATGCTTGAGCCTCAGACACAGGTACACCCGGCAGAGCAGAAACCAGCTTTCCCCGTTAAAGCTGGCAGCGCTGCCTCGCAGCACTTACCTCCAAACTACCACAAATATTCTACCCACCCCTCTGAGAGAGCCCCACAAAGCAATGAGAATATAGTGCCCGCATGGCAGAGCCTGGCAAGCTGTCCGATGCGTGTTCGATATGCCAAAACCAGTAACAAAAATGTTTATTTTCCTGACCCCGAAAGAGCCCTTTTAATACGGCAGCAGTAAGAAAGGCAAACAAGCAGTGCCTGATAAAATTTCACGGCTGTCCTAGGCTGCCAAAACGAAGAAGGACTAAAATGACTGTCTTTACTTTCAATGCACGCACACTGGCAACGGAAGCATATATTGAGGATCTGATGCTGCAAGCAAGAAAGATCAAGTGCGACATCATTGGTCTGACTGAGACGAGGAGGCGTCAGTCGCATCATGCTGTATTTGACACCGGAGAAGAATTGTTCCTTGGAACATGCGACGAAAGAGGCGCCGGTGGCATTCCGTGTCCTTGTCAACATGAACATGGCCATCAACATTGATTCATTTGAATGCCTAACAAACCAGATAGGACGATTACACTTGAAGAGATGTGGCCCACTGCCAGCAATTTCTATCTTCATTGTCTATGCACCAACATCCACATACAAAGAAGATGAAATTGAGAAATTCTACATGGAATTGGAGGAGTTCTATAAAAAAGATCACACCTTCTACAAGATCATAGTCGGTGATTTTAATGCCAAGATAGGACCGAGAAGATCGGCTGAAGAACTCCACATCGGGACCCATGGCCTAGAATGGAACGAACAGGGTGAGAGACTATCTGAGTTCATCATGTCCACCAAGACTATTCATGGGGAACTCACAGTTTCAGAAGGCTGAAGCGAAACGTTGGACATGGGAATCTCCTGGTGGACAGTTCCACAATGAAATCGACCACATCATCTTCAATCGACGGTTTTGTCTGACCGATGTTGCTGTCGTCCCCAAATTCCAGACAGGATCGGACCATCGTCTCCCTTCGTGCAAAATTCTACTTCCCGCAACGGGGAGAAAAGGCTGCAAAGTTTAAGAAGAGAACTCCCAAAACGACCACCAACTGGGAACTCTTTAGCACCATTGCGGCAACATGGGAAGATACCATCATTGATGACATCGATGAAGAATACAACTGACTGGTTCAGCACCTCCATGATTGTGCGAAGAATGCCGAGAGAGAAAAACACAAAAGGACGCTTGTCTTCAGAAACTCTCGAGCTCATTCGCCAACGTGGCAAGGCGCGAGCCTCAGGAGACCAAATGCTAACGTCCAAGCTTGCTAAACAGTGCAGAGAAGCGATAAAAGCAGACCTCAAAGACAGAAGAGCAGAAATACTGGAAGATGCAGCAGAAGCCGGGAAAAGTATTCGCACTGCCCGCCTGTCCTTCGCCAACTATAAGACCAAGATGACTGCCCTCCGACGCCCTGATGGATCTATCACATCTTCCAGAAAGGCAATGGAGAAGATTATCCAGGACTTCTACTCAAATCTTTTTGATAGCCACATCCACCTGCCCAAATACTCATATCAGCAGTATTTATATAATCCAGTTGATTAATTGATCAGAGCCATACAAGCTCACTTTATTATTCTTTTATTCTTTCATTATTTCTTATATATATTTTATATTAGAACATCAAGAGTCTCGCTAGTTATTGGAATTAACCAGACAAATCGCTCCACCAACTAAGAATGGCCATGCACCACCACCCACAGAATCGAGAAGGAGCTATCAATCTGTCAATCCTGTCTGTGTCCGGGCCAGGTGAGGTTTCTGTGTTGAGTCTTCATCAAGACCCTGAACGAATGGTTTGAGGCTCTTTGTATTCCTGAAGCAACCAGATGCCATTGGGCTACACTGGCATGTGATAGGGTCAAATGGGAATGTTAGTGGCGCCCACTTGAGCAAATCGATGAATAACGGGATGTCAAGTGATCAAGTGAAGTGATATTAGAACATCATATCTTAAAATTGTGAGGGCTTGGGAAAAGTCATTATACCATCTAACAGTGGTATAATAAAATATTAATAAACAAACAAACAAATAAAATATAAAAGGAGCTACAATTGTGGCTAGGGAAATTAATCCAGGTGATGAGGAAGAGATGGAACTGCTGTAGTTAGACAATGGATGTAAGGGGGAATGTGGCACCCAGGTGAGTCACTTTCTTGGTGGGTACCTAACTTTAATGATAAATGGGCAAGATCATTCACTCTAGTCTGAGAATGGCATGGTGCAAGACCAGACCTTTCATGAGTTACATTCCAAGTAATGCCACTAGGTGAGCTGGTGAAATCAACCATCTACCAGTGAGAGTAGGTGGTGGGTGGTAGGGGATCTAGAATGAGTCGAAGAAGTGGGAAATGATGCATCTCATTTGATATCCTGAGGCCAACTGCAGTGCTGGGGCTCTGGTTCGTCTCACTGGTCTTCTGTGTTTCCACTAATAGATATTCTCAGAGTTATACGAAAATGTGGATCTAAATAGTCCATGGCATGAAATGTGCTGCAAAGCACCATGCCCTTCCAAGATCTTCCCTTAGAATGACACACAAATTCGTCTTCCTGCTGGGAATAATGCTGGAAGATGACTCAGTCTTTCAAAGGATTGTGTGAGCTGAGGAAACTTCCTAAACCAGCAGACTAATCCAAGACTAATGTAATGGAGTTAGAAGTTTTGGTCCTTTCTCCCTAATTCAGTTACACTGTTAAGTGATCTAGACCCACGCCTCTCTGAGCAGTGACTGAAGATCATGTTGGCATCATCTCACATCAACCTTGCTTCTTTTCTTTCCCTTCAACAGATATGGACCCAAGCATATGCTGTAATAAACTTTGTACACTGCTGTTTGTTCAGAAGGGAACACCTTAAAACAGAATCAAGACCATCACGGCATGTTGCTGACAGCCAAATGATCTCTTCGAGAAAAGCAGTGACTAGACAGGTGTTCAGGTTCACCCTCTTCAGTTAATTGAGAATGAGTTCTGACCTTGCTACACACAGAAATGTCACTTTGTGAAAATGATGCCAGTCTATTTACCCACTTTTACATCAGCTCAAAATGGTGTATAAACCCGAGTCGGACCATTTCTTCAGTTTCTTCTCTGCTGATGCATTCCCACTTCTGAGCCATGTCCACTGGTGCTCAGGTGTCCCTGTGTTGTCCGTGTGTTGACAAGAATAGAGCGGATAGAAAGATAGTACAGATATTAAATCTCTTTCCTTGGATGTGGTAAACCACAGGTCAATCCCCAACACTGCCTGGTTCCCTGAGTACTGCTGCGAGTGAACCCTGAACTGGAGATATCCAAGAGTAGTTTCTGAGCACCACTAGTTGTGGCTGGAAGTACCAGGCCCCCAAACAGATGCTGTAAATGAAAATCATTCACACAGAACATAAATTTTCAGTGCAAAATATTTGTCATGTGGATTATTTCTCAAGACAAAAAAAAAAAAACCAAGTTAGATGCTAGTGAATTGCTTACTAAAATGACCTAAATAGCAAATTTTTGTGTAACATATCACATGTATCACTTGTCTTCCCATTGTTCATTGATTTGTTCGAGTGGACAACAGTAACATTCATTGGGAATGAGGCCAATTATTGTTACTGTTTTTGTCATATTGAATATACCATGGGTAGCTTGCCACGCTCACATGTATTACAATAAATTAAAAAAAATTATGCAATACACCAAGGCAAATTGACTTAAATGATTTTGGGTGAATGGATTATATGACGTAGAAATGATACCTCATGAGAAAACTATCTTTAAAAGTGTTTTAAAAGTCTGAAGGGGTGGAAATCAAGTACTTTTCTTACATGTATGTCCTATCTCAACTGAAGTTTGTCCATACTGAAAATAAAATAAGGGTTGGAGTGCATTTGTTGCATGTGCAGATCCCAAATGGAATACCCAGCACCTTATGATGCCTCAAGCATAGTCTGAATAACCCTGGTGGTTTCTGGTACCAGTGGACTTGAACAGCTCCACGTTGGTAATGCCAGGCATTGGCCATTTCAAGCCTGTTCTGCTGGAGCAAATTTCTTGGCATAGCCACGGATATACCTTTTTCCCCACTCTGTGCACTGTGGAGATTATGTGATATCTGCCAAGGATCTTGGTACAGAAATTTTGCTGATAGTTCTGCTTTCTTTTCCAATGTAATATTTAGCATTGCTTTTGGAGCTTTTTTTTTTTAAACAAGCTTCTAGACAATAGTGCAGCATATATCTATTTCCTGTGAGGGAGAGCATTCTTTATGACACTTCTGTAGCTTTGGTTTCTCCATCACCTTTAGCAATAAAATTGATGAAGAACTACTTACAATGTTTGCACTTGTTCTGGAAAAATTTTATAGTTATATCAGAGAAGTGATTGTACTTTGTGGGAAAATAATACTGAAGTTTTCATGGCTTCCTGCTGTTATTGGAAAACATTTTTATAACAGATGCCACTTTGGAGATTGAGGGGCAAACACATCACCAGTTCAATCCAATTCAATTTTTGGAATTTTTCTTGTCACACTTCCTATGACTTAAAGGTGTTTTGTTGTTGTTGTTGTTGGATAGTCACAATTATATTCTTACTTTTCCTGATTCATACTGTCTTGTTCCCCTTTGTTGGCATCAAACCTGTCCTTTACATTGGATATGTTTTCTTGAATGACAGTACTTAGATGAATATTTTCATCAATACCACTTTTGAATCATTGGCTTATTTTTTGTAAATTAGGGATAATACAAATAATATCAACAATTAAAATGAAAAATTTAATAAAAACAATGAAATGTGGTCTAAGACCAAATATGCATCAGGCAATTTGAATGTCGGCTGAGATAGGTTTTGGGGGTAACCCAGGGTTTGAGGCTCTCGGTGTGAGCAACCACACCTGATCTTTTCACTTGCTCTTCCTTTCTTTCTCTTGTTGGTCATAGCTGGACTTTTACCTCATCTTCTTCCCCTTTTCCTATTCCTTTGTTTCCATTTTGAGAAATTAACATGGAAAAAAGACCTTGAGAGCTTTATGTCCAATGACTTCATTTTGCAAATGCGGAAACTGAAAGTCATCAGCTCAATGAACTTATCCAAGCCAGAGACCAGACTCAGTTTGGATTCTCTGAGTCATGGTCTGTATTTTTCTTTCATGTCACAAATCTAGAGTCTTATCCTTCAGCTCTTATTCCTCTCTTGGTTCTGGCAATGGTTAGACCCACAGAGATAAAATTGTTGCTATGGGGTTAGAAATGTAGATCAAAAAGCTGAAGCACATGGTTTGCATGCAGGAGATCCAGCACCACGGACCCCCTCAGTACCACTGGAAGCAACCTCTGATCACTATCATATATGTTCCACATCCCCTGTACCCTCCCTAAAAGTCTCTCCCAAACTTATCCAGGTGGTGATGTGGTTCAGTGGTAGAGCACCTGCCTTGCATATATGAGGTCCTAGGTTTGAACCTTGGCACTACAATAATAATAAATAGTAATAATAATAATAACAAAAATAATAATAGAATAATAATGTTGCTTGTTATTAAGTTTAAGGAAGCAGGAAGTTAAGGGAGCAAACTTCCCTTCCATGTCTCATCTTACCTCCCTCTCTCTAGTAATTCAATTATTCACAATCTCTGTGTGTTATCCCTCTTAGAGTACTTGTTAAATTGATACACTCCACTCGTTTCTATGCTGCTACTTGGTTTATGCTCTTATTATCTTTTCCTGTGACATTTCAATACCTGTTTTCTATTTTGTCTGCTTTTTATTGACTTACTACTTTTGCTCCTTAACCTCCAAATCCAAATATCCATCCATCTATCCACCCCACTCTTTGGGATAACCTCATAATATCACGTTCACCTCTATTTCTCTAGGATTAGTGAAACTCTACAAGCGCTCATTCTTCACACAAGGCCCGACAGTCACCTTGGGTCTGACTCCTGTTCTCCTGCCTAGTCTCGTCCTTCTCACTCTGTGTTGCTCAGACTCCGTGATCCTAATGGCTTTACACAAGGATTTCGTCCTTCTTTGTACGCAGCACCTGGTCTGGGTGCAAAAGATCTGTTCTCCACATGGGAACTCCGAATCAGACTGCTTTGATAACACGTTATTTCCATTTCCGCGGGTTTCCTCCAAGATTGCCAGGGTGGAAAAAAAGCGCTGATGGGCATGAGCTCCTCTGTGTTTTCAGTGTGAAAGAAAAACTAATAATCCACTGGTGCGAGTTTATCAGTTAACTGAAAAAGAGGAGAAAAATCAGGGAAGTGATTACTAGTCCTCTGGACACAAACTCTTTCCAAGTTTCCATGTCTTCCCACTGAGCTATTCTGTCCTGCTGAGAACATTGTTCTAACTGACCTGGGAACTTCCTAACAAATCAAGGACTGTTTCTTCCAGGTCACCTTGCCTTTCTCAGACCAAATCAGTTGTTCATTCTCCTGTGTTGCCACTGACCCTTGTAGTTACCTCCACCTCAGCTCTTTTAACTTTAAAAATAATTGCTTCCCTTTCCATGGAAACAAATTTCTGGGTAGAGAAAGTGTATTTTCATCTCTATGTGTACTTTATTTTTTTGGGGGGTGGGAAGGAGCATCTTCCCAACCAATACCACACATCCAGGGGCAGCATCCAGTGGTACTTGGCCAATTGGACAAGAACAGAGCAGTGCTTGGGTCAGTGATGTGATGCGGCCCCCAAATCAGTGCTGGTTTATGTGTAGGGGTGTCTCCAGGGTTATGCCTGCAGTGCTTGGGTGTCTATACAGTGCTGGGGGAGCAAACTTGGGGCCTCATACATGCAAAGCATGTGCTCCAGCCCTTTGAGCTACCTTCCTAGTTCCTAGGTCTTTGGTGGTAACAATATGATTCTTCACATGTGTGGTTTAACAAGTGAATAAATAAAAGATATTATTACAAAACCATTTGGTTTCTTGTTACAGCCATCACTACCTTCTCCACCATTTATATCCCTTGGGATTTTCCCCCCCAAATTTTATTACACCACTTTTAGACATACAATTGCAAGATGCTCATGTAGAGTTTTGGTTCTACAGTGTTCCAACACCCATCCCTCCACCCGAACCCATCTCCCATCACCAATGTCCCCACCTCCCTCCCCCTCCCACACCTCAACTACTTGGTGGGTTCTGTATGTCATTTCTCTTCTCTCTATCTCTCCCTCCCGCCAAACTTTCCTGCACATCGTAGAATGCAGTACATTAAAGGACATAACTGTTTCCACTAGTTTGATGGACTGCGTGGTTGCAAGTGGCCGCGCGACTTAGTGGCCTCATGGTCAGCATCTGGACAGCGAAGGTGGTGGCTAGTGTGGTGGGCAAGTCTCATCTGGCTGCTTCGGGACCCCCAGAGGTGATGGGTCCACTCCCAAAACCCATGTGTCCTCCTGGGAGCCCCATGGTCAGCTGGGCCTGGGGAGAGCAGAGTTCCAGCTTCCCCAGCCACGTTTGAAACTGCATGTTATGGCTGGTCGCCCCAGGGCAGCTCCTGGGCGGGGCCACCAGGCTCAACAAAATGGAGGGGGAAGGGCTGACCCCTGACTCCATCTGATGAATTCCCAGTGATTCCTGCTTCTGGGAACTGACTACCTGGGCTTGAACTGGTTTTGCTCTGTTAATTTGGTCTTGAGGTAGCATTCCAGCATCCGAACAGTGAAGGTGGTGGCTAGTGTGGTGGGCAAGTCTCATCCGGCTGCTTCCGGGACCCCCAAGAATTGATGAACCCACTCCCAAAACCCATATGTCCTCCTGGGAGCCCCATGGTCAGCTGGGCCTGGGGAGAGTGGAGTTCCAGCTTCCTCAGCCGTGTTTGAGACTCTTCTCCACCATTTACTTTAAATGGATCTCCCATAGACCTTTTATGATATGCCTCTTCCATATTTTTTATTTATTTGTGTTTTGAAGGGTGCTGGAGATGAAACCCAGGGTCTTGTACACACAAGGCATATTCTCTGGCACCTAGGTGACATCTACAGCTTTTCCTCTTCAGTTCTTGCCCTTTTCCAACCACATAACTGTTGGAGGACAGTTTTAGCTATTCTGGGAGTTTTGTTGTTTTGCCTACTCCCAGCTTAATCTTATTTAACTCAAGGTTCATTCTAATGAGATTTCTCTTCTAGGTAAACACTGCTAGAGGGTGTGGCAGTTACAGAAGTCACCTTGATTGAATAACTTCTGACTTATACATCTACTAAGACTTCTATGTTTTCTAGATTGGGCACAGCTCCTCTTTATACCCACTGCACCCAGCGTGGGACACTTAGAATTTACCAGGAGACTACCACCCTGGCTACGATGAGATTATAGGAAGACTATAGGAAGGATCATACTAGTTTGCTCTAAGCAGGCGAGTGTGACCCTTTCAGTACATGAGAACAAGATACTCAGAATCACCCTGGTGCAGATAATAATAATAAGGACCTTGTGGGTACCATCTAGATTACATGAAGCTCATGAAGTTAAGATGTATTACTTTATATCAGCCCTCTCTCTCTCCAGTGTTTTACATAAGAGATAATCTCCTTAGTCCTTGGCATAACCTTTGTTTATACCTGCAATAGGGTGTGGCACTACACTCTGTTTAGGGTTCTTTGTTGACATGACAACCTCCCGATCGGATTACTTGGGTGTATAGTATATAAAGGGCTGACTTGAGGCCCCTTCACCTTTACCTTTTGCCTTTTGGTTCCTCAGCCTTCCGCTTTTGGCTCCTGTGGCTTTTGGCTTTTGGCTTTTGGCCTTTTGCTCTTTGGCCTTTTGCTCCTTCTGGGTAGGACTCAGCTCGGGTGAGATCCTCTCTCTTTGGTGGGAGATGTAGGCTCTTTTGTATGGTCTAAGTTCAGACCAGAGCTAGAGTTTGTTCATTATATTGGAGTGCTGTGGAAGAGCTTTTGTACTATTAAAAGCCATTTTTGGAACTGCACCGGACTCGTGAGTTTTCATCTGTTCTCCGGCGTCCTCGGAGGTAGAAGACAACCTCTGTCCTGACACTGTCGGGGATCCCGGCGGAGTTCCCCGAAATCCCCGACACATAACCATGAAACATAAACCAGAGTGGGTCTTCTGACATCCTTAAAACAAAATCCATACATTTGAATTCCTTCCCATGCCACTGTACGCCAACATGGCCGTCATTCACTCTCACCCAGTAGCTCCTACACTAGCTGCTCTGAGTTCCCTGAAAACACAAGGAATTTCCTTACCCCAGTGCTTTTTCGGGCTGGGTTCTGTGTCTGGAATGCTCCCACTTCCTCTTAGAGAGTTCTTAGCTTTTAGCTTAAATGTCACTTTTCTAGCTAGCAGTTTTATTTTTGCTTTTATTGTGAGACAACCTTTCTCAAACAACCCCCTAAATAAAGTGCCCATCCTGGCTCCTGCATGAGCCCAGTGCTAGCTGGAAGAAAGCCTCAGTTTATGTCACTGGTCCTATACTGTTGGGCATCGATTCTTTCCTTATTGGCACAAAGTGACTGCTGCTGTTGAGGAGTCACATCTCATGCTTGATCTGCTCCAGAGAGGCACTTCTACTTTTCTGCTAGAGCTGGCTCACGCACAGGGATCCCTTCTTTCTCTTTGGCTGAAATTGCATCTCCCATGTCTGGGTATGGACCAATCATGACTGGGACTTGATTGTAGAGGAGCGGGAATGGGCTTGCTTGAATCAATCAGAACCTTCTCTTGGTGCTGGTGGATGACTCATAACTAATAACATGGCGACACACGGGACAGGAAAGTTTACATTTCCAAAGGATGAAGGGAATTTTGGTGTACAAAATGGGAAGTAAAATTTTGTGAGCGAGCAAAAAAAACAACCAAAAATAGTTTTTCCATTTTTTTTTCAGAGAAGCTTTTTCTGTTCAACCTTCTCTGAGCAAGTCCTACTGATTTTTCTATTATTGAATTCTACTGATTTTCATCATAGCACCTACTAATGTTTGAAAATATTTAATTTTCTAATTTATAATATAAGTCTCCTACTAAGATTTCACATCCTAAATATACTTGCCATATCGGATTTGTTCACTAAGTGTTGGAACATATTAGAAAATACAATAAATGTTTTCTTAATAAAATAAAAAAGGAGCAATAAAAAAAGCAATTTAGCTTTAGTGTTTTACCAGAGGAGATAAGCGAGGAGGGGTGACTAAATGGGGTGAGTCTGAGACTGTGAGTGTTAATTTGGCTTTTCTTTGTCTAGAAGCTTAGACCTCTGTCCCTTCCAATAATCCCTCAAAATCCGCATCTTTTATTAACCCACCTGCTCCTGGAACTCTGGTAATTTTTGACCTATAGTGTTTTTTTTTAAATATAAACATAGCTTGAATTAGAGGCACATATAATTTTTTAAAAAAGATAATTAAATTATGTTCTTCCTGAGAAAGTAGGAATCAAGTAGTCTCTTGGTCTGACCCAACTCTTACAAATGTGATAAATGTGGTGAGTAAGAATTACTGAGTAAAACGGAATCTTCCACAAAGAAAGAGACTGCAGGGGAGAGAGAGAAAGAGAGAGAGAGAGAGAGAGAGAGAGAGAGAGAGAGAGAAGGAGAAGAAAAGATAGACAGATATAGAGACCGAGACAGAGAGAGAGAGGAGAGACAGAGACAGAGAGAGAAACGGAGAGAGAGACAGAGAGGAGAGAGAGAGAGAGCACACCAGAAAAGAAAACTCAAAAAAGAATAAAGGTTAATAAATGGTCAAGTGGGAGGCTGGGAAGTATTTTGGGTGAAAGGAACATAGCTTAAGAAGGAAGTCAGCATCAACCTGGGAAGTGAAGAGAATAGAATCTTCAAATGGGAAATGTAGCAATTTATTTATTTAATTTTGTTTTGGAAGCCATAACCAAAAGTCAGCCTACTCCTGATTCTGTGCTCGGGAATCACTCCTGGTCCTTCTCGAGGGACCACATAGCGTTCTAGGGATTAAACCTGGTTGGACATGTACAGGGCAGGCACCCTACCCTCTGCCTCTCTCTCTCTCTCTCTCTCTGTGTGTCTCTGTCTCTCTCTCCTCTCTCTATCTCTGTCTGTCTCTCTCTCTGTCTATCTGGATCCCCATTTATTTATCTAGACATAAATGATTATTGTGCATATTCATAATCTCTGAAGTCACAATATACCTGGCACTCTTGCAGGAGCTGAGAACAAAGAGGTGAACAAAAATACCAGTTCTTACCACAGGGAGCTTATATTCTAGTACGGAAACACAAAATAAGCATATAAATAGATATGGACTCTGGGGCCAAGAATGTGACTTAGAGCATCTGCTTTGCATAGACAAAGTCCTGGGTTCAATCCCAAATGTGTATACACACACACACACACACGACTGTGGGCTGCTGGTATAGATCACTTGATCACTAAACATCCCGTTATTCATCGATTTGCTCTAGCGGGTGCCAGTAACATTTCCATTTAACCCTATCACGTGCCAGTGTAGCCCAATGGCATCTGGTTGCTTCAGGAATACGAAGAGCCTCAAACCGTTCCTTCAGGGTCTTGACGAAGAAGTCTGACCATCTTGTAGGTGGGTGGCCACGTGATCTTTTGACATCCCGTGGGATCCAATCTGTAATGGCTCTAGTCCAGCGGTTGTCTCCAAATCGCATAACATGTCCAGCCCATCTGATTTTCAATGCCTTGGCAAATGAGACAGCGTCCCTGATTCTGGAACAGCGATGGAGGTTGGAACTCTGGATTCCTTCTCTCACTTGAGTGAGGCATGATATTCCAAGCATAGCCCTTCCGATTCCTCTCTGGGAGACCTGAATAGCATTCTCATTCTGCTTTCATAGGGCCCAGGTCTCAGAAGCGTATGTTAATGCAGGGAGAACAGTGGAGTTGAAGAGATGTGCCCAGAGCCGGAGGTTCTTTGTCCTTTTAGCTATTTCTTCAATGCTTTTGAAGGCATGTCATGCCGTTCTCTTCCTCCTGCGCAGTTCAGGTTTTAGGTCGTTCATCATGTTGACTTCTCATGTGTGTAGCATGGGGCATGATACCTTAAACGTGGCAGGCAAGTGATAGCCCTTCGAGCTCTTTCCCTAGCCCCAGTAAAGGCGCTTTTCAGGACATAGATATTGATGGTTAGGGTGAGGGGGAGAGGGGCAACAGAACAAAGGACGGGAGCTTGGGAAAACTGTTCTATGTGTGGCGGGAAAGCTGACACCCCACCTAGTCTACCTAGTCATCTCTGAAGATTCAGGAAGTTGAGGTGCCACGTGAGTTGTGAATGGTGTGTGTGTGTGTGTGTGTGTGTGTGTGTGTGTGTGTGTGTGTGTTTGAGAGAGGGACCAGAGAAGCAGGACTAAGGTAAAGAGCTTGCCTTGCATGTGGCTGACCCTAGTTTGATTCCCAGCGCTGCATTTGTTCAAAGTGCTGGAGTACATGGCTTACATGTGGGGGAGAGAACCCCAAGTCGATCCTGTCACTGAACTGTCTGGCCTCTCTTGCCTGGCTGCCGCTGGTAGTGACCCCTGACCCCTGGCCCCTCCTGTGGAGGCATCTATAAAAGTAAAATAAAAGGAGGGAAGTTCAGAGTTGGCTTTTCAGACATTCTTTCTAGCACAGAGAAGAACAGGGCAACTCTGACAGAAAATTGGAGTGTTCTCTCTCTGGAGCAGATTTCAGTGTAGCTGAGGATGGAGGAGTGGACACAAGTAGGGGGTTACGTGAGTGACAGATGCTGTGTGCTGAGCCCTGTCCAGTGATAGCACAATGGGGAGGGCGTTTGCCTTGCGCTCGGCCAACCCAGGTTCGATCCCTGGCATTCCCTATGGTCCCCCAAGTACTGCCAGGAGTAATTTCTGAGTGCAGGCCAGGAGTAACCCCTGAGCATTGCCTGGTGTGACCCAAAAAGCAAAGAAAAAGAAAAGGGAATATTGACGGTAAAGTCTCTATTTTTCAGATGGAACTTGAAGTGTTCTCGCGTTCTCTGGACAACCTGACCAGTTCAAGAAAGAACCTAAAGATTCTTGGTAAGAAAACTAGAGTTTTTCAACCAAGTTAGAACAGCCAGTTACAACACATGAAACTCAGCAAACTTCACCAGTGCAACTAGAGCTACCAATCAGCATTCAGTGCCCTGTTCCTCAGAGGAGCAGATGGCCGAGGATTACCAGACATCTGAGGAAAGGTTCTGTCAAGAAAGACCAAGCAGGAACCAAATGTCCAGTGGGGAAAAAAAGAAACTTGCAGGAACAGACTGTATAAGGAGAGGACTGTATTCAGTAGAGAGAAAGGAGGGAAGGAGAAAATTGTCACTGAATAATCAAAGATGTCAAAAAACTGTAACACTGAATTAAAAAATGTCATGCTCTGGAAAAGAATATTTGGTGGACATGAAGGTTATGTTAGAAATAAAAGAGCGTGAGAGAAATAAAGGGAAATCTTAGTGAAAAACTCTAAAAGTTGAAAGAAATTCTCAAAAAATAGACTTAAAGACCAAAGGGTGTGAAAGTGGGAGAAAAGAGGAGGAAATGAGAAGAATCACACAGGAGGTCCAAATAAGAGGATTTCAGAAAGACAGATTGAGAGATCAAAGGAGAAGGGACTGTCAAAGAGAGAATTCAATAAAACATTCTCAGAATCGGGGAAAAACATGAGTGTTCAAAATGAAAAGACCACCAAGAGCCTATCACAGTTGCATAATGAGTAAAAATAGTCCCACACTCACAACAGCATGACGTTTTACAACTTAGCCCTGAAAAGGACTTAAAATCTTCCAGAGGGCAAAAAGCCCAACAATGTCACTTGCAAAATATCACTAATGAGAATCATTTCTATTGAGAAACTCAGAGAGCTGCAAGACATTGGAGCAGTGCCTTCAAAATTCTGAAGAAACATTATTTCAGCCCTAGAATTCCACTTGCAACCAAATTATTAATAAGCTGTGAAGTAAAATTAAAACATTTCAGATGTGCAGGCTTCAAAAAGCGTGTGTTCTCCATTTAGTCATTCTTAGGATACTTGTGGAGCTTGTGCGCTACTGAACTAAAAGAGTGTATCAGGAAAAACTAAGATGTCACAGGCAGGAAAGCATCATACTTTGGAAGATAAGGAGGCGAGATTCTGGGGAATCAGCAATAGTCCAGACATGTAGGAAAAGTGTTCGGGATTGAATCACGAGGGGCGAAATTGGGAGAGAATTAGAAGGTAAAGTGGTGAGGCACAGAGTGGGTCTGAATATTTGTTGAGAACATTTAGGAAATTATCATTAGACTTGAATATGGATAAGGCACTTGAACACAGAATTTGAAGGAAGCAATAAAACAGGACACAATAAAAATGAGTAAATGCCGGGCCGGAGCGATAGCCCAGTGGGTAGGGCGTTTGCCTTTGCACGCGGCTCATGCCGGCCTGGGTTCGATCCCCGGCATCCCATATGGTCCCCCGAGCGCCGCCAGGAGTAATTCCTGAGTGCAGAGCCAGGAGTAGCCCCTGAGCATTGCCGGGTGTGACCCAAAAAAGCAAAAAAAAAAAAAAAAAATGAGTAAATGCCAATTAAAATAGTACCTATACAAAAATGTGAAATAGCAATACCAGGAAAAAGAAATAATTGGAAAGACAAAGTATTCATGAAGCGCTGTGATTTGTTGTGCTTGTGTAGATGTAGTTAAGCATCGCTGAGTGTTGACTGACCCTGGAATGCCATGTATCAGACGATGGATAGGAAGCTTGTGAGGTGAGGGCTTAGATAGGAGATCTTCAAAATCCTCACCTTGCAGAGTGGGAAATAGAGGTAACACTTAAAGGGTCTTGCGGTTTTGGAGGCAATGACCCTCAAAATGGGAAATGGGAACAAGGAAGGGTAGGAAATTGCTGCTTCTCTTGATAAACCTTGTAGATCAGGTTGATATTAACTGTGTCCAATGGCATTGATAAGAATAAGATTAAAATAAAGGAAATAAAAATACTATAAAGAAATTGAATACAATGTTAGTTATCTCTGGGCTTAGGATAATAGCTTGTGTTTATCTTTTGTTTCTTTTTCCTTTTTTTACAATGACTTCATTTTAGGAAAGGATGTGGTTTAGCTACATAGTCTTAAAACACATACTTCAGGGTAAGGAGAGAGAATTAGAGTAAAAAATGTGGACTTCAATGGAGGGATGTGGGAAATCTTCACTGATAATGACCTTTGGTCATCTTTGAGCAAGTGACCTTGGGGATAGACAAAGGCAGTCTTCTAGAATGGTGAGCACAGTCCTGGAGTGGGAGAGTGTGTGGGCCTGGCTAGGTGCCTGGGAAGGAGTCTGTGTGTGCTAAGTATGCGGGTGAGAGAGATGCCATCACAGAGGCTGCAGAACAGATATGTAGAATCTCATTGAAATTTGAAGGGGCCAGACCCAGTGATGCTCAGGTCTCCCCCAGCAAATATTTATTTTCTAATATTTTATTATACCACCGTGAGATATGCAATTACAAAGATGTTCACATTTGGGTTTCAGTCATACAGTGTTCCAGCACCCATCCCTCCACCAGTACCTATTTCCTACCACCAATGTTCCCGATTCCCTCCCTAGCCTGCTTCTATGGCAGGTTCTTCTTTATCTCTTTTCTCTCTTTCTCTTTCTCTTTCTCTCTCTTTTTCTCTCTCTCTCTCTTCCTTCTCTTACATACTGTGGATTGTAATACATACACTTAGAGGTTATCATTTCTATCTTTTTCAGGTCTTACTTTTGACTCAGTGCTTAAAAGTTACTCCTGGTGGGTGCTTGGGGGATGATATGTTTTACCAGGGATTGAACCTGGGTCAGCCTTGTGCAACACTTTAATCCCCTGTACTAACTGACCCTGAAATTTTTAAATAGGATCCTGCTCCACAGAGCTGGGGGTCCAGGACAACTCCTGGAAAGTTGCTTGGAGAGGACAGTAAGTTCTAGTGGTGCTAATGGGGCCATGTGGTACCAGGGATCAAATTCCTGGACATGTGTTAGTGGCCCAGTTCCAGGCCTGTAGAGTCTTTTAGGAAACATATTGAAGATGTTTTAGATTTTATCCGGACTGTTAAGGGAAGCAGGAAAAGAACTTGAGAACAGTGTGATGAATTGATTTGCATTTTATAGCTGTCTGGCTGGAGTGGGAGAGGCTGGGAGGAAGAACAGAGGGAGCAAGAGCAGAAACTGAGAAAACACTTTGTAGGCCCACATACAATAGGGACTCTGTAGCACTCATTTGCAAAATTTTATCTCCTTTTTTTTTTTTTTTTGGATCTCACCTGGCAATGCTCAGGGGTTATTCCTGGCTCTGCACTCAGGAATCACTCCTGGCTGTGCTCGGGGACCATATGGAATGCCGGGGATCGAACCCAAGTCGGCCACATGCAACACAAATGCTAACCTGCTGTGCTCTTGCTCCGGCCCCAAAATTTGATCTCTTTCAGTAGCAAAAAAGAAAAAAAATTCCCACCCCCAAATAAATGGCATATTGATCCTTCAGCTACAAAATACTGAGGTGTAGCATAAGAGTGAAAGGAACTTATGTAGGGGTTCAGGGGTCCAGCACCCTGGTCCAGCCCCTTGTGTCTACATCACCATCCTGATGACTGCAGTCCCCCTGGCCCCCCACCAGCCCCCACCAGGTGTGCCTTTGAACCTGGGGTTCTGTAGAATACCTTTATTTTGGGAGCAGGATGGCAGGAGACCATAGAATATTGTGGGTGAGACCTGGGGCTCTGTTCCTAGCAGGCTGCTCTTTGAGGGCGCTCCTCCAGCCATGCAGGTGACCTTCGGGGAAAGAAAGCTGGGTTTCTTTTACCTCTCTTCTCTGACGGAGGAGATCTAGTGAAGGGAGGGATCGGACAACAGGGAGGGAGGAAGAAAGTCTCAAGCTTCATTCTCTTCTGGGCAGAACAATGGCCAGGATGTTGGTTCCAGTTAAGGACGTCCAGCTTCAACTGCCTTTAAGCGAAGCTCACCGTGTAAAGCCCCTCACGCTCTTTCCAAGGGAGACATGCATCAATCCAGCTTGAATCTAAGAAGCAAGTGGACATTATGGGGTTTGTGTGTGTGTGTGTGTGTGTGTGCGTGTGTGTGTGTGTGTGTGTGTGTGAGGGACAACAGAGGAAGCTTCTTCTATAGGAAGGATCAGGACTCTAACCTCCTCACCCTATGATGTGTGCAAATGTCTGTTTAATAACTGCTCTTAGGGAAAAAAAGAAAGGAAGCAAGGAAAGACCCTGGTTTATAGCCCTTGCAGCTTTCTTGGTCCCACTGCAATGGATTTAAAGGCACTTATATGAGGTTGTGGAATTGTCCTCTGCTCTGTAGTATTCCCACAACGAAGAGAGAAGAGATGAACCAGCTTCATTAGCTTGGTTAGTAGTAAATTTAGTCACATAATCAGAAAGTGAAGCATTTGAGCACAACTATCTTTTTTTAATTTATTTTTTAATTTTTTATTATACCACCGTGAAACATACAATTACAAAGGTGTTCATAATTGGTTCTTGGTAATACAGTATACCAGCACCCATCCCTCCACCAGTGCCCCATTTCCACCACCAATGTACCCCACCCCTCCCGCCCACCCCCAGGCTGCCTCAACAGCAGGTATCCCTGTTTCCTCTCTTTCTCTCTCTGTCTCTCTCTCTGTCTCTGCATCTCTCTCCCTCTTATTTTACACATTGTGGCTAGCCCTGCAGATATTTAGAGTTTATCACTTAAGTCTCTTTGTGTATATTCAATGGCGAGTTTTAATCTGCCATTACCATTTCCCAAATTTAGTAAAACACTGGTATCTATTTATGTCGTATTAATGAATGCAGTCATTCTATATCTGTCCTTTTCCTTCTGACTAATTTCACTCAGCATGATAGTCTCCATGTCCATCCATTTGTAGGTAAATTTCACAATTTCATCTTTTCTGACAGCCGCATAGTATTTCATAGTGTAGATAAACCACAGTTTCATTAGCCAGTCCTCTGTTCTCGGGCATTTAGGTTGTTTCCAGATTCTAGCTATAGTGAATAGCACAGAGATGAATAAAGAAGTACAGATAGTGTTTCTGCTATGTGTTTTTCGGTCTCTCGGGTATATTCCCAGGAGTGCTATTGCTGGATCAAATGGGAGCTCAGTATCTAGTTTTCAGAGGAATGCCCATATTGTTTTCCAAAAGGACTGGACCAGTCGGCACTCCCACCAACAGTGGATCAGAGTCCCTTTTTCCCCACATCCACGCCAGCACCGGTTGTTCTTGCTGTTTTGGATGTGTGCCAGTCTCTGTGGTGTGAGATGGTACCTCATTGTTGTTTTGATTTGCATCTCCCTGATGATTAAAGATGAAGAGCACTTTTTCATATGCCTTTTTGGCCATTCAAATTTCTTCTTTTTGGAAGCTTCTGTTCATTTCTTCTCCCCATTTTTTGATGGGGTTGGCTGTTTTTTTCTTGTGGAGTGCTACCAGTGCCTGATATATCCTGGATATTAACCCCTTGTCAGATGGGTATTGGGTGAATATCCTTTCCCACTCTGTGGATTGTCTTTGTATGTTGGTCACCGTTTCTTTTGAGGTGCAGAAGCTTTTTAGTTTTATATAATCCCATTTGTTTATCTTTGCTTCCATTTGCTTGGTCAGTGGTGTGTCTTCTTTAAAGATACTTTTAGTTTTGATGTCGTAGAGCATTTCTCCTATGTTTTCTTCGATGTACCTTATAGATTCATGTCTGATGTGGAGATCTAGATCCATTTTGATCTGACTTTTGTGCATGGCGTTAGAAGGAGGTCTAAGTTCATTTTTTTACATGTAGCTGTCCAGTTTTCCCAGCACCATTTGTTGAAGAGGCTTTCTTTGCTCCACTTAATATTTTCTGCTCCTTTATCGAAGATTAAGTGGTTGTATGTTTGAGAATGTGTTTCAGGATACTCAGTTCTATTCCATACGTCTACGGGTCTGTCTCTATACCAATACCACACTGTCTTAATTACAACTGCTCTGTAGTAGAGCTTGAGGTTGGGGAAAGTGATACCTCCCATCTTCTTTTTCCCAAGAATTACTTTAGCTATTCGTGGAGTTTTATTATTCCATACAAATTTCAGGAGTGTTTGTTCAATTTCTTTGAAGAACATCATGGGTATCTTTATAGGGACCACATAGAATCTGTATAAAGCTCTAGGGAGTATTACCATTTTGATAATGAGCACACCTATCTTTACATATAACTTTTTTTTTTTTATTCCAATGAGGTTTTTATTTTTTTTTTTTAAGTATTTTATTATACCACCGTGAGATATACAAATAAAAAGATATACAATTAAAAAGTTCATGTTTGGGTTTTGGTCATACAGTGTTTCAGCACCCGTCCCTCCACCAGTGCCCATCTCCCACCACCAACATCCCCGGTTCCCTCCCCCCTTCCCCAGCCCTGCTCCATGGCAGGTTCTTTATTTCTTTCCCTTTCTCTCTCTTTCTCTTTTCCTTCCCTTCCAGACTATGGATTACAGAACATACATTAAAAAGGTTGTCATTTCTTTTACATATAACTTTTTAATGATTGAGTTTAGCAACCAGCGGGCATTGTTTCTGAAAACTGAGACCACTCAGCCAGGGTGAGTGAGCAGCTGCCCTTCAGAAAACCTCTCTGAACTTTGAATAAAGAACTTCCCTCTGTTAAGACTATGGTGCAGTGCTAGGTAGGATCACCACTCAGTAATGCCTAAACTGTGAACGAATCTCAGAGGTATTATGGATGCCACATCAAAAGAAGCCTGTATTAAGTGGTTATATAATATATAATTCCATTTTTCTAAGCATTTAAAAGATAAAACTGTCATAATGGAGGAGGAGGCGGCTGCAGGAAGTGAATATCTGTGAGCGGCCCAATGAGTGGTGTGCAGGGAGCACTAGAGGAGATGGGGGGGCTATGGAGAACGCAGAAGTCTCTGTTGGCCTCATTGAAGGAGCTTGTTTCTGGTCAGCTGGTGGCTGCTGTGCTGGCTTATGGGGCTGGTCTCTGATATTTTGCACTTCAAACTAATAGGGACTTCTGGATTTTTTCATTCATTCATTCATTCATTCATTCATTCATTCATTCATTCATTCATTGCTCTTTGGGTCACACCCGGCAATGCTCAGGGGTTACTCCTGACTCTGCGCTCAGGAATTACTCTTGGCGGAGCTCCAGGGACTATATGGGATGCTGGGGATAGAACCCCTGTAGGCTGTGGGCAAGGCAAACGCCCTACCCACTGATGGATTTTTACAAAGGTGAATTTCCTCATCTGAAAGCACTACTAGAATGCAATAAAACATATCTGCGAACCCAGTTAGCCTGGGGCTCTGAGTCTGCTGCCACGGAAGCCTTGGCGCCATACCATCCGCCTGAACTCCTGGGGCCAGGATTCTAAGTCTTTATGAGTAGATTCTTTGTCTGGGAGTTGGAGGCAGCTGGTACTTGTATCGCAGAAGGTAGAACTGAGCCCTGTTTATTTTTTTTTAAATCTCATTTGAAAGTTGTGCAATCCAAGAATTAAGCATGGTTGGAACTGTCAGAATCCATGAGATGGAAGAGGGCTCGGGCTGCAGTGCTCTCATGGCTCTGCCCTTCCCTGTAGTCCTGCAGGAGCACTTGGAAACGTGTCATTGAGTCTGTTACAGATCATAGCCTCTCGTAAATGGGCTGCACAATACCGATTTTGTGATGATGAGTGAGAATGGAGGTCATCTCTCATCTCATTGCTGGATCCTGATTGATACGCCAGCACTCTGAGATTTACTCTTTGTGTGTAACAGGGAAAGGCCCATTATAAAGAACTGAAAAATGGCAGCGAAACAGGGAACAAGATGCTTCCAGAGGAGGGAACTGGGGAATGGAGCAACAACATGAGAGCGACAGATGAGCCGAGGATTTCCAGGGCTTGGCCTAAGGCCAAACGGACGACTTCCGGCCCAGTGTCCAGCATTGTATCTGTCTCTCTTCTCCTCTTCCAGCATGTTCTATACCAGTGTCGTACACCAGGAGAAGACTCCTCTGTCCGGAGGAAGCAGGACCTGAGGCTGGGAGAATAGAAATGGGCTTATCTGAGGTTGCATCCTAGGAATCCTGAGACCCAGGTTGAGGAAGTAATTAGACTCCTATAGGCTCAGGAGTCTCCTGAAAGCCACAAAAGTTTAATCTTTACTTGCTGCTGACCTGTGATGGCTAGAGATTTTGCCCAATGGGGTTTCCCTACATCTAAAAATTTAAAATGTATGGACCAAGAGATAGTACAGCAGGTAAGACACCTGCCTTGCTTGTAACCGATCCAGGTTTAAGCACTGGCATCCCGTATAGACCCTGACCCCTGCCAATAGTGATTCTTGAGCACAGAGCCAGGAATAATCCCTGAGCACCTTGGAGTATGACCCTAAAAAAATCCAAGCAAACAAACAAACAAACAAAATCCCAAACTAACAAAACCCAAACATTTGGTTTTTGTTTTGTGTGGGGAGAGCACTGTGTCCCAGGCAGTGTTCAGGAGGTCGGGTTTGGGGGTGCAGCAGGGTCTCAGCCATCGGCACCTGTGGTTTGATGCAAGGACTCAAGGCTTCCAGCTGTTCAGAACCCACGGTGCTAGAAGACGCCTGGGTCACCCCTGACTTGGGGCTTCCAGACCTGCTCCTGGCATACTGGGGGATTGTGTGGTGCCAGGAATGAAACCCGGCATGCTAGACATGCACCTTGACTCCTACACTGTCTCCTGACCCCCCAATGTTTTTCATTTTGGGTCATACCCAGCGATGTTCAGGGTTACTCCTGGCTCTTTGCTCAGGAATTACTCCTAGCAGTGCTCAGGGACCATATATGAGATGCTTAGGATTGAACCCAGGTCAGCCACAAGCAAGGCAAATGCCCTCCCGCTGTGCTATTACTCCGGCTCCCTAAATTGTTTTTAAGAGGGACCAATTTCAGGTCATTTGGGAGGAAGTCAGCTCTCTCTTTAATTTTCCCAAAGAAAGGCTTAGCATCTCCTCTAATTCACCTCACTTTTCTGATTGGTTCAGGGACTTCCTCCAGCTGCTGTAGTCTTAGTTCTTCCTGGGACAGATGATAGAACTAAACAGAAAGGACTCTTCTCTCTGAATTTTAAGGACTATAGAACAGAGCATCTTGCCACTGTACAGACAAGTCTGTGAAAGGATCATTGAACTTGCAAGTGTGTTTGGAATGATCTTCATGCTATTGACCAAGCACTTGTACACAGTCTTGCCTGAATATTCCCAACGTAGCATGTGCTAATCTCTTCTTCCTTCCTTCCTTCTTCATTTTATCTTAAGCTAGTTGGTGCTCTATTTCTATAATTTCCAACCAGGAAGTTCTACATAATGTGTCACATTATATACATGTGCCAAGTGCTAGATAGGCTCATACCAAATATCTACTACATACATAGTAAATTTACTATGATGTTTATGTAAGATGTTCTGTATCCAACTAATGCCAAGTGTGTGATCATCAGAGTCAGATACTAGATATCGCATTATAAACAAAGCAGATAACGGAGTTGATTGACTCTATGTTTGTACCATTAATATCAAACTAGGTACTATGTGACTATAATACTCAAACAATTCACTCAGCTACTGCCCACCCTGTGCCAGGATAATTCTGTGATAATAGTACAGTGGGTAGGGCATTTACTTTCACACAGCCTACCTGGATTTCATTCCCAGCACCCCTTATGGTCCCCTGAGCACACTAGGATTGATTCCTGGGCACAGAACCAGGAGTAACCCTTGAGCACTGCCAAGCATGGCTCCACAAAACAAAATTGCAGAAAGACAAAACAAAATTTTAAAAAAGTATAAATCTTCCTTAATTTTCTTTCCTGAAAAAAAATATAAAACTGGCTCATGCTTCCCAAGGTGGTATGATTATAGAATACATAAAGTTCTTACAAGAATATAGGTCACATGATGGGACCTGTAGTTTTATTTATTTATTTATTTATTTATTTATTTTGCTTTTTTAGGTCATACCCAGCAATGCTCAGGGGTTACTCCTGGCTCTGCACTCAGGAATTACTCCCTAGCGGTGCTGGGGGACCATATGGGATGCCGGGGATCAAACCCAGGCCATCACAGGTCGCCGTGGAAGGCAAATGCCCTACGCACTAGACTATCGCTCCGGCCCGGGACCTGTAGTTTTAATACTCAATGTTTGGATATACAAGAGTCTTTGAAAATTTTTTTTTAATCATGGTTTTCTTTTTCATTATAGTTAAGAAGTTTGAAGGTTGGACACAGCCAGTTTATTCCCTGCTTTATCTAGTTTTATTATCATTTCAGTTGTTTTTTTCAGATGGGGAACCACTGTTGGCAGTGCGTAGGGCTTAGACCTGGCTTGGTGCTCAGGGAATAGTCCTGGTGCCCAGGGGACCATATGCATAGTGAGGGATCAAAGTGGGGTATGCCTCATACAAGGAAAGTACCTTAACCCTGCACTGTCTCTCCTGCCCTCTGCTTCTGGTTAACTAAAAGACTTGGGCCAGTTACTAAAAGTGTGAAATGGAAAAACATCTTCCTTGGGAAAAGGCACTTAGCAGGTACTTAGCATTTATTATCCCACTCTGATGCTGATCCCTGGTACTGCATCATCCCCCTAGTCAAGAAAAGAAAGTGTAACTCTTCCTCAGGTTCCAGTTTCACTGCAAAAAAGCAGTGGTAACATGACTTTAAAAGAGCACCATCTGTTACTATTTTTGTCAATAACGTGCAACCACCACCTAGTCCAGTTCTCCTGTGTCCACAGAAAATACTTCTAGGCACAGAAAAGGAAAATTGATGTTTCGGGTAGTGTAGGGGAAGAGGAAATGACCCTAAATGGCCTTCTGGAAATAAGAAATCAATTTGTCTAAACTTATAAAGGATATTGCATTCAGTCTGTGGTTAATCTAGCCTGTTTAATGGGACAATGTTTTGAATTACCTACTGGTTCTATTATTTCCAGAGGATTTCTTCCTATCTGACATTCTAGTTGGAAATGGCCTGCCCCCTTTTCCCCTGCAACCCTGTACAAATTTCCCAGCTGCCCAGTGGGAAATCATCTTTCCATTTTAAGAAGCTCATTCTCAGAGTACCCTGAGTGACAGTGGGCTTGTCCTATGTGATGCTCTGTGACAAATGGTGCCCCCACGCCAGAGTGGGAAGAGGAGCTAGGGGGGCCCAGGGAGGGGCTTTCCCTCCCTAATTTCCTAAATGTGTGCCAGAGCAACATATATTATGTAATTGCTGTCACCAGGATGAAGAAAAAAGCAGGAGTAAGATGTGGAAAAGAACACCAGCCAGGACAATAAAATCCAAAGGAACATTCCCTTCACCCCACCCCTAGCCCCTAGAGCTGTCACAGAAAGTTGCTGATAGAGGGAGAACAAATAACCACAAACCAGCTCCAAAATCAATAGCCAACAAAGGGATAAAGGGGTGGAAACACCGCATCCAGGAAAGAAGGCAGCTTGATCACTGCGAAGGAAGTGAATATGTTTAGGATATGGGGATGGCGAACAACTTTAGACTTGGCCACCCCACAGTCTCTTCATACCATGAGGACAAGATGTACAAACACCGTGCTTGCAGGGGTTGACCTAGAGTTAGCCGCAGGGGCCATATGGCTTTCCTGAACCATAAAAGTCATGAAGTGAGGAAGTAATTTATTGCTTGAGATCACTGTCCACACCAGAATATCCTGGTGTGTTGGCTTCATTGTTTCCTTAATAAGGGAATGGAAGAGGAACAGAGCTGTGAGTGGGAGTAGGAAACAAGGCCTTTGGGTTATTTGCTCTAACTGGAGGATTGGGTTTGTTAGGGAGGAGGGGGACCGAGCAGTTCGAGTGCTCCTACAGGTCAATTCTCAGGGTTTTATTTTTTCCCCTACCCAATAGCTCAGCAAATGACACGAGACGGAGAGCAGGGAACATTGAGAGGAAAAAGGGATCATGCACTTCAAATGCCTAACCAGGGATTTGCCCAATGTGGAAAGAGGGCATTTCATAAATAGCCAGTGTCCCAGAGCTGGGGCCAAGGGCCAGCATGTTTGAAGGGATTGGGGCCATAAAGAGGAGGCCTGTTTCCTCCCCTGAGCACTGCTATAGAAGAAACATCCAAATAGCTGCTGATAACCTTCCAATGGAAGCAGGGACTGGGGACGCAGATTCCTTTGCTAGGGTGGCTGCTTGTTTTAACAATGAGCTTCACACAAAGGTTCTGAATTGAACTGGAAGCCAGGAACTTTGAAAGTTTGCTGGTACAATTGAGCATCTTTCTTCTTCTTTTTAATAGCCCCAGGCTCCACAGCAACAATTATTTCAATGATTGCATCCTGTGTTTCTTACCTCTGTCTTATCTGAAGATGTTATCTCTATGAACTTGAAATAGGAACTTTGCTCCAACACCTTGTCTGATCTGCTTCTGCTTTTTAGTACAGAAACACATGTACGGACACTCGGAACATTTTTGATTTTGTATTATCTAGGCGGTATGAAAACAGACTTTGTTGAATTGCTCTCCAGACATTATAAAAAGCTCCTTTAGAACATTCCTGACTCATCCTTGTAAGCTTAATTTAACTATCAGTTGGGCTAAGTGAACTATGGCTTTGTTTGGTCAGCCCTTGGGCAGGTAGGTTTTTAAGAACCTAGGTCCCTATTATAAAGTTAAAAAGTAAAAAAGCACAGCAACAACTGAGTGGAAAAGAGAGGCATAATTGGTGAAGAGGCAAGTCCGGGGAACTGTCCACCAGAGCAGACTGAAGGGCAAGACCACCGAGAGGAAGCGAGGGCTGGTTTTGTGTCTGGAGGAGTCAGGGTGGGCAGAGACACTACACTTGGTTGTTTTACAGGAAACTCATGCATATTTATACAGAGTAACTACACACTATTGAGGAACAGTCATGTATTGCTTGTCTAGAAAACGGCCGAGAGACATCCTCAAGACTGTGATCTTTAATGTGGGGCCAAGAGACAGGTAGGTGGTCAAGAGACAGAGGTCAAGGAGGGAGTCTAGAGTTATTTTCAGTACAAAGGGTTCCATCATGACCTGATCTATACTGACAGAACATAACCAGTAGCTTCTTCCAGGGAAGGCTGTCATGCTTTCCAGACTACAGACCTCAGACAAGTTTGTTTTAGTGTTTTAGTTTTAACCTGAGTGCTCTTTTTAAGTTTGGGGGATGGAAGGAAAGAGAAACGATGCCAAGTTCAAGTAGTTTGGATAATTTAATGATATACTCCACAACAATTCACCTTTCAAATCATGTCTTTAGAGCCTGGATGGCCTGTGAGAACTCTGTGTTCTCTCAGATCCCGCCCATGGATCTTTTCAGCATTGGTAACAAGAACCTGCCTCTCTCTCTCTCTCTCTCTCTCTCTCTCTCTCTCTCTCTCTCTCTCTCTCTCTCTCTCTCTCTCTCTCTCTTGCTCTCCTTTTTGGGCATTATGGTTTATCAGAGCTCCACCCAGCAGAAGAGCCTATCACAGCCCGATCATATAGACACACCCTACAGCTGTCTTTTTTCAAGTCTGGCCCAGGTATGCTGATCCAGATACTCACAGACATGCGGCAGAGCTGCTACCAGTTCTCCCTGTGCCCAGTTGCTCACGAGGTGCCGGGAGGGATGGCAGGTTTTAGCCCTGGCCCACCACCCCAGCAGAGCCTCAAGAAGCCAGACGACCCCCCACTACTCCATGAGGGCCGCCATTTTCCACATCCAGACTTCCCTCTCGTCAGAACTCCACCCAGCAGAAGAGTCTATCACAGCCTGGCTTGCTTGGCCACTTGCAGCTGAGTGGTTCATCAATAAATGCTGGATATCAGAGGTGACTACAAGAGTATGCCACCCTCATGGCAGAGCCTGGCAAGCTACCCGTGTTGTATTTAATATGCCAAATACCAGTAACAATTATAGACCTCATTCCTATGACCTGATGGAATGGTTTGAGGCTCTTTATGTTCCTGGAGCAAGCAGATGCCCTTGGGCTCTACTAGCATGAGACAGGACATATGGAGATGTTACTGGTGCCTGCTTGAGCAAATCGATGATGAATGGGAAGACAGTGATACAGTGATGGTTTATAATATAGATACTGAAAGGTTATCATGTATATGTCTTTATCTAATTTCAACATTCAGCTCTTGTTCAGAGTGATCATGCCTTCCTCAACCCTCCACCCCCTCCCCACATTTGTGGCAAGTTTCCAAACATTGAACAGTCCACCTGGCTTCTGTTTTCACTGGCCTTGGATATTAGTCTAATCTTTCTTAAAAATATTATAACCCCCAAATGGGTGCACTCATTCTATATCTGTCCCTGTCCTCTGACTCATTTCACTCAATTTGATACCCTCTGTGTCCATCCATTATAAACTATAAACAAATATTATGACTTCCACAGAGGCAGGTGGTGGAGGGGGCAGGAGGGAAACTAGGGACATTGGTGGTGGGAAATGTACACTGATGAAGGGAGGAGTTTTGGACATCGTATAGTGAAACCAATCATGAACAACCTTGTACCTGTGTATCTCACTGTGACTCAATTAAAAAAAATAAAAGAAGAAAAGAAGAGAGAAAAGAAAAGCAAAAGAAAAGAAAAGAAAAGAACCAACTATTGCTTGGAAGAGTTTGTGTTGGGAAGGAGGATACAGAAATGCGAGAATACTTTCTCTAGCCAGCCCACAAATAGCAGTAACTTATCTCTGATGGTGGTGGTGGGGTTGGCTAAGAGCCACAGGTGGAACTTGGAAGGAGTGTGAGTGTGGGTGCTCTGTTCTGTGTGTCTCCTTCAGCACTTGCCATTTTACAACGCTGACCTTCCCATTGAAGTTGTCACAGTTTATGACAGTTCAGGGGTTGTGGAGTCAGGTGAGACATGTTCTAGAGGCCAGATAGTATAGCAGGTTGAGCACTTGCCCGCATGAATCTGGGTTTGATCCCTGATATCCCATATCCTTCCCATATAGTTATTGCCAGGAGTAACTCCTGAGTATAGAGCCAGAAGTAATCCTGAATATTTCTGGATGTGGTCTTTTCCCCATTCTCAAGAAAGAAAATGCAGCTCTCCTTCTAGAAAACTGTGTGTCCTGGTTAAGTTTCTTAACCTCTTTGAGCCCTACCCTTGTAGCCTATCAATCCTCAACTCAAATTCATGTCTCTGATTTTGCCTTCTCCTAAAAGTGTCGGTTTTGTTTTTGCTTGTTTTGATAAAGACAAAGACTTCTGTTAACAAAATTAATATGGTATTTAGAAAGTGAATAGTCTAAGGGCGGTATTCTGAAGATTTAAGAATGCATTAGTTTGAATTAGTTTAGGAACTTGTTAGCTTGATATTGATGAGGAGAAACACAACATGTGATGGAGACAAGTTGGGGCAATTCCTGACCGGAAGCTCTGTTCCTTCTAGCTGTGAGTGCAGAGAGGGAGAGCAGGCTGCTCTCAGCATCATAGAGAAGAGCGAGAGATCAAAGAAACACCAACCACAAGAAGATGGAAAAGGGGTACCAAGGAGGGAATGAATGGGTACAGTAGGGATGTTAGCCATCTTTTCCTCTAAGATCCAGGGAAAATGGGGAGCATATGGTTAGGAGTCGGAGAGAGAAGATTTGGGGAGGAGAGATGAGTGCCGGGAGTAATTCAGCAGGAGAAAGAAGAAAGGGAGGCTGAAGTCGTATGCAGCGGTAAGGTTCTTGCTTGTAGCTGCTCTCTCTTTGGTACTGGGCTCCACATACTGTCCCCCTGAATAGCCCCAGGAGTAAGTACTGGACAGAAAGGCAAGAATAGCCCCTGAGCACCTCAAGGGGAGGCACCAGCCTCTTCCTCTTCACTCTCTCCATAAACCTCCCCCTCAAAAAATGTACAAAAAAAGCTGAGGTTTTGGAGCCCAGCAGACGTTGCTGGGTGCCTCGTCTGTGACACTATATATTTTCAATGGCCAGATCAATAAGCAAGGCTGGTGTCAAATTTGAAGAGCTGATTCAATGAGATACTGAACAGTAAGTGCCCAGAACATGACCATTAGCCTCTGTGGCAACTGAAAATGGAGAGTTATGGCTTGGGTTTTTTGATGTTTGGAACAGCAACAATGGTGGGACAATTTTCTAAGAGGCATCAAGGACTCTGGGGTATGAGACAGAATGAACACAATGGATCAAACTGGCCAGAGAGATAGTACAGCAAGACACATGCCTAAACTGGGGTTGGACCTTGGCATCACGTGGTCCTCTGAGTGTTGCTAGGTACTGCCTCAGAGACTCCCAGATAGTGACGAGTGGCCCAGGTGGTCCCCAGCACTGCAGGACATACTCAGCACCATATCTTTAGGTCCTAGCATTGAACCATTGCCCTGATCAATCAAGTGTCTTCTCTGGGGGAGGTCCTCAGTCTTCCGAGCACTACCTGGGAGTCACTCCCTCTCCTCCTCCCGTGCTCCCCAATCCATGATTTCCACGGATGTCCTGGCAGAGGACCAGAGTCAGACAATAGAAAACCCAGTGCAGGGTTCCAGAACTAGAAAGTACGCTTAAGACCCAGCAGATGGCTACAGGCAGAATAGACTGCTTCCGTCATCTACATGGTGACAGCTGCACGAGAGGAAGGCAGAGGGATCAAGGCCAACATGAGCTTGGTGATGGCTGTGAGCTGTCCCTGTGGTGGGGTGTGGAAGGATGCTGTCAGCAGGGAGAGGCCTCAGCTGGGCACTCGGCAGGGAAGCAACCCGAAATGCTGATGCGAAATGAGGCTCTGATGCTTAGTCGATGGTTCAAGAGGTCTGGTACACCATCAGTGGGGGGATCCCGGGTAGTCAGACATCACATGGACTGCAGTTATCCAGGAAGAAAGGTTGGGTCACAGGGAAGGTCAGTAGGAAAGCCAAGCCCTGATGTGAAGAGATGGCTTTGTTGGACTAGCATGGCCACCTGGGAGAGAAAGAAACCTGATGGGGCCACAAAGAGCACGATCTTAAACAGAAATGAGCATTTTATGTATAAAAACTCTTGAGCCACATTTGCACATTTTCATAAAAAATAGATTTCTGATGTCAGTAGGAAAGTGGGATCATCTGGCAATGGCATGTCACCATTTCTCTCTGTCAACACTTCTCCGTCCCTAGTAGAAGGGATGCAGTGTTTGCTGCATCCTTCCTCATTCCCTGTTATCCTCAAAAACGAGGGAAAATGTCATTTGTTTTTGTTTTTGGACTGGCCTTTGACTTTTCTATGATAGGGAAATAATTCTATATTAGAGAGGAAAATGTACCTGGAAACATTTGAGTTTGTGTCCTTGCTTTGGAACACGGCAAACCAATGAAACTGGGCTTGAGTTGGTGGCAGGGGACATGTTCCTAGTTGTCCCGCAGTCTTTGTGGCTGTGAGTCTACAGAGACAAGGCACTCAGAAGCAACAGTAGTTGCTAAGGAGTGACTAAGAGAATGGAGGAATGTTGCCACTGTGTCTGGGCTTACTTACATACCTTTCAAGCGTGGTCAACCAAAGTAGTTGTACAGCTCATCTCTTCTTGCCAACAAGGATTGAGTCTATTGGGTGGGGGGCTTTGTGGTACATCTTTCTGGCTGCCTGTCCCATGAAAGGGTATGAGAACCCTCACCTCATTCATTTCTTCCTTGTTGGCAGAGGTCTCATTTTTCTTTTCAAACTGAAAGTATCATGTATTTCTTTTCTCAGAGTTCCTTCCACTTCAGGCTGGGTCATGGTCTTAAGTATGTTCTGGCTGCTTCAACAGAAAAGCCTGGTCTGGGAGGATTATAAACAGATACCAATTTCTCATAGTTTAGAAGACTGGGAAGCTCAAGGTCACGGCACCAGAAACTGGTTTCTTGAGAGAGCCTGTGTCCTCTCATGGGCCAAATAACCTTTCCCAGCCTCTTTCATAATAGCAATAATCCCACTCAGATATGATCCGCCTGCAGGGCCTAATCACCCCCAAAGCACCACCTCTGATTCCATTCCCTTGAGGGGAAGTACAGTGACATAAACTTTGCGGACACAAACATAGCAAGTATAGAGTTCAGTGATGGTCAGTGGGCTCAAAAGGAAAGTTTCCAGGGGAAAACAGTTTTTCCCTCATGAAGCATGGTTTGTGAGAGAAAAGCATCTTTTTTAAACACAGATGTTTTTATGGTCATGACAGTGACTAACCCATCACTCATATGTGTGAGAGGACAGTACCAGCGACCCAGGTAGCATGCTGATGCTGGCAGAAACAATTTTATTTTTGAGGTATCTATAACACTGCAGGTATCTGAGACGCACGGGGCAGAGCTGCACTGGCTCTCCCTGTGCTCAGCTGATCATGAGGTGCCTGGGAGGGATGGCTGGGTTCTGTCCCAATAGAGCCTCGCAAGAAGCCAGAGGAGCCCCCACATCATAAGGGCCACCATTTTCAACATCCGAACTCCACAGCCCCTCAGAGCTCCACCCAAGAGAAAAGCAGATCTTTCCCAGTTGTGGCTCATCAGTAAATGCATGAGATGAGAGCCTACTACTGAGAGTATACCACCCACACGGCAGAGCCTGGCAAGCTACTTATGTTGTATTTGGTATTTGATATGCCAAAAATCAGTAATAGTTATAGACCTCATTCCCATGACCTGAATGAATGGTTTGAGGCTCTTCGTGTTCCTGGAGCGAGCAGATGCCCTTGGGCTACACTAGTATGTGACAGGACGTATGGAGATGTTACTGGTGCCCGCTCAAGCAAATCGATGATCAACGGGAAGACAAGTGATACAAGTGATCTGAAACACTTTGACTCCTGTGCTGCGATTTGTATTTCTCTCCATTTGGCGGCTCCACTAATAGTGTGCACGGCTGGAGCTGGAGCAAACAGGAGTGAAGCTAGTCAGATGGAGAGGAACAGATATGGGAAGACGTCCCTCATATCTGAGATAGGAATAAACACAGCAAGGAAACAACAAACTCGCAAAGACGCAGAATTGGGGAACTATTGCTGGTGGGTGGTAAGGGGATAGGGCAGGGGTTCACTAGGACAATGGTGGGGTTGTTGTTGGGGTGTAATGTGGAATGTTTTGTGCATGAAACACTCCCATTATCAGGACTGTAAATCATGATGACTAAAACAAAATTTTAAAAAGTTGGGGCCGGAGCAATAGTCTAGCGGGTAGGGCGTTTGCCTTGCACGCGGCTGGCCTGTGCCAGCCCGGGTTCGATCCCGGCATCCCATATGGTCCCCGAGCACCACCAGGAGTAATTCCTGAACATAGAGCCAGGAATAACCCCTGAGCATTGCCAGGTGTGACCCAAAAAAGCAAAAAAAAAAAAAAAAAAAAAAGAAGTAGTAGTGCTCTTCCTTGTCAGATGGTGTCAAACTAGAGTGTCATGAAATTTTGGCAACAATGACCATTCTGTGAGACTTTTGCTGCCAATTATTAACCTAGTGATAGTATATTATAATATTACTGTTTTTATATCATTATATAGAAAAATTATCACTGTAACATAGAAAAGGTATGAACTACTAGTCTACTCCACCATCATGTAACATATTGAAACTGGTGTGAGCCATCAGTGACTCACATTTGAATGTGATTTAATTAACACAGTTTGCAGCACTGTTGTCAATGTGTTAAACAACCTTATGTTGTCTGCTCTAGAATTTTCTATATGCAGCAATACTTTTTCTTATTGTTCAGGTTACTTTAAATTGGATAGGCTGTTACTGGAAAGCTAAAGTTCTAATGGGTATAGACATCTTCCAGATCAAGGTTTATTAAAAGGGTTAAGCAGCAGGTGGGCTGGGTGAGCGTGCACACAAACATACACGCGTGCACGCACACACACACACACACACACACACACACACACACCCCTGACCCTGTACTGAGAATAAATATGGTATCTCTTCCTAGTAGATTGACTTACGGCAGTGAGAGATTAAATAACACTTTCATACCGAACTCACCCCCAACTCCCAAAATGGATATTAATATAGTGTATGAAGTTTGGATTTACTGTGTGCAATCAGAAGTAATCAAGTACAGTCTGAACTGGAATATTTGTGAGAAGCTTAAAAATAATTTATCACCATAGAGTTTGTAAACAGTCTTTTTTTTTCCTTTTTGGGTCATACCCAGCAATGCTCAGGGGTTACTCCTGGCTCTGCACTCAGAAATTCATCCTAGTGGTGTTCAGGGGACCATATGGGATGCCGGGTCAGCTGTGTGCAAGGCAAACGCCCTCCCACTGTGCTATCACTCTGACCCTGTAAATAATCTTAATTTACATTCGAGATTAGATTTTGCCTAATAAATGCTGTATTTAGAGGTGACTACAAGAGTATGCCACCCGCATGGCAAGACTGGCAAGCTACCCATGTGGTATTTGATATGCCAAAATACCAGTAACAATTATATTAGGTCATTTCCATGACCTAATATAATGGTTTGAGGCTCTTTATGTTCCTGGAGCAAGCAGATGCCCTTGGGCTCTACTAGCATGAGACAGGACATATGGAGATGTTACTGGTGCCCGTTCCAGCAAATCGATGATGAACAGGAAGATAGTGATAGTGATAGTATGAAGTTTGCAAGGTAAGATGAGTGTTTTGAGACTTCTTCCAGGAAAGGATCCCAGAAGCTTGGGGTATTTTATGATGTATAGTAAAATGTATAAATACATAATGTTTCTCTTCCTATTGAATAGAACTTAAGGCAAGTTAAATTAAATGGCAGTTGATAAGGTTAGACTAGACTGTGGAAAGACGGTAATTAATTTTGATAATTAATGGCGTTCCTATTTTGATAATTAATGGGGTTCTAAATTGGAAGCTAGGCAGGACAATGTACCATCAGACTCTGAAATTTTAAAGGGAGGGGTACTGTGATGGCAAGTGGAGTTTAGCCTGGCTAGTTTTCTCAGCTTTCTAGATCCTTGTAAATGTCTTGTCATTGTTTTGTATTTGAGAAGAATACTGATTTTTTTCTCCCTCTTATAGTCATTGCACACTGGACCTTCCATTTTTTTGGACAGTTTTTCTTTGTTTTAATTAAATGTTGTGCTCAAAATGCCTTCTTTTAAGTAGTTGAGTGAATGTGAGTGAAAGCAGAAAATTCCCAAGAGTCAGCCAAATGTTGAGACAGACTGTAAATACCTGTAGGGTATTTAAGCATTTCCGATAGGAAGGATACTGTAAATTTTACATACAAGGGCTCTTACCAAAGCCCAAATCCTGCTTTTCTTCTCACTTTGAGACTTCTTACACAAGGTCAGCACAAAGGAACTACTGTTTCCACAGGCATTTACATCACCACTCTATCTTGTTATTCCTGATTTCTTGCCAATCATATTGAAATTTCTTAATTGGAGTAAAACTGAATAACCAAACCAGATTTACCTCCTTGACAGCAAAGAAAAGACAGAAAAGGGTCTCTCCCAAAGACGAGTTTTATTTTCACCCCCTCCTTTATTTTAGCTCTATGTTTATAACTCCAGGAGTCCAAGTTGATGAAAAGCTGATTTAATTTTTTCTACCTTGGCTCAACATTGCATTAATTTCTATTTTTTTTTTTTTTGCCACAAAGAAATTTGGTAAAGATATTGGTTTAGAAACTAGATCTCTTTCTTAATCGGGTCACAAAACTAACCCCTAGGCCATACCATAATATGATAATGATATGGCTGTAGCCTTTGGTTCTTTTGCCAACCAGAGGAATAATGGGGGGGGCAACCGACTGGTAGAGGAAGGGATGGGAATGTTTATGATTGTCTTCGTTGTAGGAAAAGCTGCACACCCCTCCCCCCTTGAAGATGTATATCTTGTGCTAGACCTGCTCTGGTCTGCTCTAGCATCTCTGATTCGGCCTTCTCCCACTCAGCCTGAACGGCTCCTTCTCTAGTCTATGGCCATACCAACCTGAATGTGCCCGATCTCATCTGAATGGGTCCTTCCTCCTTTATTCACTCATTCAACCAGTTGATGAAACATCTAAAAATTCTCGCAGTAGCTATACTCTGTGGGGACTTTCGATGTTATTTCTCAAGAAGGGGAGTGGTATAGAGGGGTTCAGAACATGATATCTGAAGCATGATTGTTTGGAGTTGTATCCTGCCTAGCCAAATGTCCGTGACCTGCTTCCTAAAGCTCTGTAGACTGAAAATAAGAGCATTCCATGAGTTTTTTTGTGAGCAGTCAATTAGGTGTCTCGTACTCAGAGCTCAGCACAGTCCCTGGAAAGACCTAACAGGCTGGTAGATGGTTACATTGCTGGAATCATTGTCATTATGGTCATTGGTATTTAAGAACTGAGAAGCGTGACAGCCCAACTCATAGAGTTCTCTTCTGGGAGATTGTCTCATCTTTTAACTCTTCTTAACCCTTTCATGTCCACTTGAGTTTGCAAGTGAATGTGCATTATCTGCCTAGGGCTCTGAGTGGTGCTCCATGTGTGGGCTGGTAAGATTACAGGTATCCAGCAGGTAGGACGTTTGCCTTGCACCGGTCGGCCTGTGCCAGCCTGGGTTCGATCCCGGGTCCCATATGGTTCCTCGAGCACCGCTAGGAGTAATTCCTGAGTGCAGAGCCAGGAGTAACCCCTGAGCATTGCCGAGTGTGACCCAAAAAGCAAAAAAAAGAAAAAAGATTGCAGGTATCCCTGGGTCTTCAAAGCAGCCTACTGCCTAAGCGGAACTCTGTGTGGTGACTCACACAACACCCAGTATGCTGATTTGTTTGCTAACTTTGAGAAGGGGAAGGGGGAGGATAAGGGGGTGAGTGTGGTGGAGTGTGGCATTCTCCCCAGCTCACCCTTGATCTGCAGCAGAATCCCAGGATGAGTTGCTGCTCTCTCAAGGGTGTACTTCCCCATTTGTAAAACTAGGGTGTTGGTCACATTTTCAAGTGTTTAAGGCCAGGATGTAGAGTAAGAAATGTCCACAATTTTACTTACTGACCTTTAGAACTACATTTATGACTGAGGTCATAAGTACAAATAAAAACTAAAAAAATAAAAACAAAAGTTTTATGAGGCAATACCTACGCATACTACATGAAATTCTCTGTAGTATTAAATTGTGTCATTTAAAAAACACAAAACTGGTCATAAAACTTTTTATTCATTTACTGACCCCCTTAATGATTTAGTTTGGAAAACATTATACCCATGATTCCTAAGGGATTTTTTTTTCTTCCTGCCTGAGCTTTTGGTAATATTAGAGTGACATGAGCCTTATGGATTTAAGACAAGAAGGAGTAATTAATCTTTTAGGGTAAAGACTAGCTAGAACTACCTAGCTAGATTAACTTTTAAAAATTATATGTGTATGGTTGGCTCTCATCCCACCTTCCTAGAATTCAAGGCATTGACAGAGATGAACAGACTAATTTAGGATCATTTGCTGGCACATGAAGAGGCAATAAATGGTTACAACGTGCTTTGTTCATCTGAACTGGGTTTCCACTTGTGGAAAGAGAAGAAGACTTCTGTCCCTAAAGCTTGTTCCTGTTCACCAGAGTATGAGAATTCTGGAAAGAAACCACTCTCTTCAGGAAAAAAGCTCAGCTTGTTTTAATCCCTAAATGGATATAGTCCTGTGAATTAGGGTACTTTGGAGAAATGACTTCCCAGCCTATGTAAATGTTTGTTTTCACCCTAATGTGTTTGTCCATTTGCTTGCCTGCCCAGGAGATAGTTATCTAAAAACACAAGCTTTAGGAGAAACTAGAAGAAACAACTAGGACAAACAAAATTCACAGCCCCAGCTCCTAGTTCAAAAACGAACCTTTGACCTCCGATATCAACTCTTTAGTTGACCAGTTGCAGTCAGGAAGATCTATTTTGGCCCTTTGGTACTAAGTCTGTGGTAAAACTTAGGAATACACCTACATTTCAGTTAGTACCTTTGTGGGACGTTAAATTCATCAGAAGACCTTTTCCCAGACTCTCTCACCACCTGTTCCCTCCCCAACCCTTTCCTTCTCTTTTATCTTTTACTTCTCTAAGTCAGCTATTAGGACTCACCAAATTCCTAAATCAGCTCTAAGAAATCACCAGATTTACTGTTTCTGCAATTTTCAAATATATAATACAGAACTACAAAATAACTGTACCAACCATATATTACATTTTATTCCAAGACTTTGTATATTGTTGCTGTTGTTTTTTGGCTACACCTGGCAGTGCTCAGGCCTATCTCTGAGGCCGTGACTCAGGGATCACTCCCTGTGGTGCTTGAGGTACCACATGTGGTTCTGGGATTGAACCAGGGTCAGCCACACCCAATGCAAGTAAGTACCTTACCTACTATACAATTTCTCCAACCTTCTTCCAGGACTTTAAAACATTTATAGATGGAAATTTATTCTCTTTCACCACCTTCACCCTTTTTTTTCTCTCTTTTTTGAGTCCCACCTGATAATGTTCAGGGGGTTACTCCAGGCTTTGTGCTCAGGAATTACCCTGGTGGTGTAGAGGGAAACCATATGATATGCCAGGGATTGAAGCCGACACTCTACCTGCTGTACTATCATATCACTCCGCCTCTCCCCCCACCCGACCATCTTTATCTGGCTTTTTAGTGTATTTTGTTTTGAATGGTTGTTCCTTTTTATCCTCTTCCCTCATGGAATACCCTGAGAATTTCCTGAGGTAAAATTTCTCTTTTAATTTCTTGAGTCTCAAAACGCATTTCCCTTAGTTTCAGTCAAGCGCCTGATTAAGTCCTATAGAGGCAGGCCCTTAGGAAAACGTCAGCAAAAGTCTTGTGGATACATACTGCAGGTAAAGAATCCAAGCATACTTCTCTGATCATCTTTTCTGTCGTCTGACTCACTTTCTGATCACACAGGATTCCAGGCTGGAGATGAGGCTCTGAGGTGTACCTCTCCTCTCTCAGAGATGAAGCTCTGAGAGTATACCTCTCCTCTCTAGGAGTCCCTGGATTTGATCTCCAACGACAGCGCTACCGCGCTACCACCAGGACAAAGAACAAAGGATTCTGAGTCAATGAGTTGGGCATATTCTGCTTCATGTTCTGTAAAATGTGGTTTTTGGGCCGGAGAAGACAGTTCAGTGACTTACAGAACTTGACTTGCAAGTACAAGGCCACGTATTCAACTCCCTAGTGTCATCACCTGCGTGCGATAAAGCAATCTTGACAGCTTGGGATTCCTGGAGAGAAAGACCTGAACTGTGAGTCAGGGGCTTAAAAAGCTCCCAGGATAAGTGTGAGACCAGGAGCATGCACTGAAGTGATTGTGACAGGCCCTCAGTCAGGGATCTTAGGTGAAGAGGGGAATGTGATTCACAATAGAAATTAAAAACTTTTTTTTTTGTGAATATTGGATCTCACTCATGGCCCATGAACAGTATCAAAGGTTTCAGAAACTTTGAATAAAGTATTTAGAACCAGACCAGAGGTATAACTTGGCAAGAAGTAGAACACTTTCTTTGCATGTGGGAATTTGTAGGTTATATTATATATATATAAAATATAAATATTATATAACATATAATATATAACATATAATATATAATATATATAATATATAATATATATTACATATATTATTATATGTATAATATTAGATATACTGAAAATAAAGAAGTTTTTAGAATCATATGGCAAATGGACTTACTGCTGTTCCACATATTATTCCAAAAGGAAAAATCCCATTAATCAAAGAGGGAGATGGAGAGAATGATGCTAAAAGAGATGGTATGTGCTTTAGACCATGTCATAAATCAAAGTGGATGGGACCAAGATGGAACCATTCACCTAACTGGGACGTGAGAGAAGGCATCACATCATCTTAATGAAAAGTGGGGTAATAATGAGGCCATTAGAAAATTGGAATAGAGACATCAACCCTGCAGGGTTCTAAAAAGGTAAACAAATAAACCAAAAAGGCAAAGCATAGCATTGGTAGCAAGTATTTATTAGGGGCAAGATAAATGGTAAAAATAGCTTTCTCTGCCATAGCTGGATTTTTTCTTTTTTTTTTGCAAAGCTTTAGGCTTTGGAAACCTTCCTCAAGGTAAGGAAATGGCAGTTTGCTTGAATACAATGGTCTTTTAAAGGCAGATCAGATGTTTATCTTATTCTAATATTTACCCTGTTGAGTAGGATTTGGGTGGCTTACTTTTCTGTTCCTCTGGGGAGTGAAGTTTCACTGTTAAGTTGAATATCAACTTTTAAATGAAAAATGGTTAAGACTAAGAGATAAATGCTCCTCTGACTCAAGGGAGAAAGAAGTTTATGTAAAATCTGGCCTGGATTTTTCTCCACCCACAACCTGTGTGTGGGTCTAGGAGGCCAGGTGAAAGGCTGGACGGAGCTCAAAAAATGCAAAAACAACTGATAAATTTAACACAATCCATGCCCAGGCCTGATTCCAGAAGTGTCTGGTATATTCTAGCATCTGGTTGTATATCAGGGATGGGGAACTTGTTAGTCAGAGTTCCCATCCCCACTCCAGGTGGCCCCCAAGCTGGTCATTCTCTGTTTTAGCCTAAATTGAATCTCTCACTATTTATTTATTTTTTTAGTTCCACCAAAATTAGCCCCAGGAAGTAGAATCTCTGATAATGACTTCTTCAATTAAGAACAATGGCCAAATTACTCCTGTGGGTGAAGGTTAAGTGTCAGCTTCCAAGATCTCTTTTGATCTCTTTGTTTTTTTTTTTTCAAATTTTATTTTATTTTTTTTCTGTAATATCAAGTTTTATTTTTTTTTTTAATTTTTTAATTTTTACAATTACAAAGATATACAATTAAAAGTTCATATTTGGGTTTTGGTCATACAGTGTAGCAGCACCCATCCCGCCACCAGTGCCCATCTCCCACCACCAACGTCCCGGTTCCCTCCCCCTCCCCCCAGCCCTCCTCCATGGCAGGTTCTTTATTTCTTTCCATTTCTCTATCTTTCTCTTTTCCTTCCTCTCCAGACTATGGATTACAGAACATACATTAAAGGGTTGTCATGTGTATCCTTTTGCCTCTATTTAATGCTCAGTTCTAGGTTGGCATTAGTACCCTCACAATTGTTAGCACACTGTTCCATTTTCTGTCTTACCTAGCCTCTGACTCCCACACGTTTGTGATAATTTCCACATTTGACAGGACCTCCTGATGTATGTTTCACTTGACCTTGGATATTGGTATCTTTTGATCTCTTTGAAGAGAAGCCTTCTACAGTATTCTTCAGAACCAGCAATAAAAGATTTCCCTTCGAGTAAGAATCAAGACAAGTGTGTATTTTGATGATTCCAAAATTTTGCATGTTTATCCCTGTCAAGCACCTGCCATATTTTCACTCAGTTAATCCTCTCAGTAGCCCTATAAGATGGCATTTCACAGATAAAGAAATTGAGACCCAGTAAAGTTCAGTCATTTGGAATGAAAGAGCTAGTGACTGAACAGTTTGAAAGTGTGTCTCTACAGCTATCTGCACTCGTTCATCTTGGGGATATTTGTGGATCTGTAAAGGAGGTGGGTGTTTCATTCCTGAGTGTCTTCCAGGGACTGAACTGAGCAACAGAGGGGAGAGAAGAAAAATGGTTAGAAGTCAGGTCCTACACTGTGTTGTTGTCATGGTGTAACAGTAGGAGTCAGAGAGGCAGGCACCTCTATATCATAGTCTACATGACATCTCTATACCTTTGTGATATCTAGAGGTCAGCTAGATATTTATATTATACCAAGATATCATATGTATCATACCTAGATATCACTTGATCACTTGACATCCCGTTATTCATCGATTTGCTCGAGTGAGCGCCAGTAACGTTTCCATTTGATCCTATCACATGCCAGTGTAGCCCAATGGCATCTGGTTGCTTCAGAATGCGAAGAGCTTCAAACCGTTTCTTCAGGGTCTTGACGAAGAAGTCTGACCATCTTGTAGGTGGGTGGTCACGTGATCTTTTGAAATCCTATGGGATCCAGTTGGTAATGGCTCTAGTCCAGCGGTCATCTCCAAATCGCATTACATGTACCGCCCATCTGATTTTCGATGCCTTGGCAAGCGAGACAGCGTCCCTGACTCTGAAACAGTGATGGAGGTCAGAACTCGGATTCCTTCTTTCACTTGAGTGAGGCATGATAGTCCAAGAATAGCCACATACATAGACACCTAGATATCACACACACACACACATATATATATATGTAATATAGAGACTAATATATGTATATATTACATATATATATGTAATATAGAGACCCCTATATCGATATACCATCTGAGTTCTTGTAGACAAGAGTTAATTCATGGTTATTTAAGCAATATGATTGGTCTTTATTGAATCATCATGTTATGATTAGTTCATTTCATAACCAATCCAATTTATGGAGTTTGAAAAACTTCATTTACATATATCATAGTCAATTAGATGGCTAAAGGCAAAGTATATGTGGATCTGTAGGTTATATAAAAAGGTCTAGTGGGGGCCTGAGTGATAACACAGTGGGTAGGGCACTTGCCCGTTACACAGCTGACCTGAGTTGAATCTCCATCATCCCATAAGACCCCCAAGCACCGCCAGGAGTAATTCCTGTGTACAGAGCCAGGAGTAACCCCTGAACATTGCATGGTGTGACCCAAAAAGAAAAATAAAAAATCAAGTGTTGCTGAAATGGAGGTGCTCATTGCTAAGCTGAATGTGGAGGCTGTTTTGGGCTCTGTGAGCTGTAAATAAAAGCTGAAGACATGCTGAAGTCTGAAGGAATGCTGAAGATATCTGATGGTCACTGTGCTGTTTTTACTTGCTGCCCCTAATAACTCAGAAGTTGTTTGCTCTGTAACAATGGTACAAACTGAACTTCAGATTTTCCAGATACTGGGAGGTAGAAACTACACTGCCACTTCATCCGCTCAAACAACTTTAGTAATTCTCTTTGATTGATGAGTGAGTGAGGCTCAAATGGTATAGAGAGAAAAGACTGGCATACTGCCAGGCAAAGGGCATTTTTCTTGTATGCACCTTTCCTGGATGCTGAGGTTGGATGGAAAGAGAAGATAAGCGGCAACTGCCCATGAGCTCATGAGAAAAATATTTCAAAGCAGTGCTTGGGCATTGTACTAGCAATGCCTTCTCCCTCCGTTCTTCTTCTGATGACCAGGAGAATCTCTTCAAGGGTATTTGAAAGTCTCCCTCCCATCACACAGATTTCTTTATGAATTTCACTGAATATGCTTATTTATTTCACTGAGAACCTTCTATGTGCCAGCAACTATCCAAGAAGCTGGAGAAACAAGAATTAAAAACTGGATAGATTTGTATTAACAACAGCCACAGCAACTCAGATGTAAAAGATCATTCAAACAGCATTATAAATGATTAGAGGAAAGAAGTACCAGGTGAGCCAATAAACGTGTCAGTGTTATAACAAGTGAAAAGTGTCAATAAGCCAACTGTTGAAAGGCATACCAAGTAGAAAAGATTGTTCATAGAAAACTAAAAACTTCCCCTGAAGTTTTCAGTTTTAGCAGGAGCAGTGAGAAGTTATTCACAGGTGATAAGGACTATAAACAGAAAGAGGCACAGAAGAGTCACATGACTTACGTGTTGGGCTCTGAAGTTCAGTGGTAGGACATATAAACTAAGTAAAAGACACCCATAACATATCCCTTGAATCCCCTACCTACATGGCTTTGTGTATGCAAACCTCTGTCTCTCAGTATGTAAGTGCTGTGACAGAGTAAATGAATGATCTGGAAAAAGTGCAGAGGCTGGAGATCCAATCAGTTTTCCCCCTAAAGCAAAAGGAGAATACAGCTAGTTTGGGAATGTGATGGGTCTGAGGTGTCCTGGGGACTGGTTGGAGCTGTCCAGCACAATTCTTTTTCATCTTTTTGGGTCACATCCTGCAATGCTCAGGGTTACTCTTGGCTCTGCACTCAGAAATTACTTCTGGTGGTGCTTGGGGACTATAGGGAATGCCAGGGATCGAACCTGGGCTGGCCAGGTGCAAGGCAAATGCCCTACCTGCTGTACAGCTGCTCTGTCCTGTGCAGAAAAGAGTTATAAGCATGGACTAAGCTTTGCTCAGAAGTGGAAAAAGCTGCAGAAAGCTGGGCTTGGTGGTAGCTATCAGCTGCTTCTCTGAAGAGTGCCTACAGGTGAGAAGACTCAGGTTGTTAGCTCAGTTTGTGGTGAGGTCTTCCTGTGAACTCATCTCTAAGGTGTGAATGAGCTCATCAGCATCTTCCCACCTCTGCGGTCAGGAGACTAAGCCAGGCTGAGAGGGACATTGGCGGCTCTCTAACTGCTGTGCCCTGAAGTAAGTTCATCTCTTGAGGGGAATTGAAGGCCTTGGATGGCTGGGATGGGAGTGGGGCTACCCTGCGGAAAGAGGACCACAGCATTCTCTGACCACCTGTGTGGTGTGGCTGCTTCCGTGTCCCCAGGAACTAATGGGGGTGAGCTCTTGGACTTCACTGTCTGTGCTCATCACCTAACGAGTTGATGAAAGATCCACATGGTGCCCTCAAAAACTTTGAATCTGCAGGAGTTGAGCATCAGGTCCTGGAATCAGAAGCTCCCCTGCTGCAGGAGTTAAAGTAGCATACAAGATATGTGTAGATTAGAAATGTCTCTTGTATGTAGGGTTATATTTAATGACACTTTTAGGGAAGAAACTGTTAGAAAGAGGCTTGGAGGAACATCAGCTGTAAACAGTTGAGCTACAATGAGGGACTGTTTAGTCAGGGGCTCGTCTGCATTCACTACGGCTTGGGTATTTTTCTGTCAACCTGTAGCATATTGGTAGAAATTGCAAGTAAGAGTCACTATGGCATATACTAAAACGTTTGAGGAGCACCAAGTTCACAGACATTCTCCTCCTGAGAGTATCCTGAGCAGTAAGTACTGTTGGACCTGGAGCCGGACACCCATGCTTTCCCTCACTGCTTCGCTCTGTCTCCAGAAATAGGGAAGACTCCTAGCTGACCCACGGGGCATCTAGAAGGTCCGCTCTTGGATGTGTGGCTGCCGTGGATGACTGCTACTAGCAACCTGACTTGTGCGTTGGTGACAGTCCCTCCGCCTTCACTCCCTGCTTTCACAGTCAGCTTTTCTTTTCTTTGTCACAAAATATTTTGAGGTCAAGAAACTCACCATTTTAAAAGTCTACACTTCAGAGACATTTTGTCCATTCAAACTGCATAACCATTCATGCTATCTAATCCAGAGCATTTAATAAAATAAAATTAATCTGGTGGGTTGGTATCAGGATGGGAGTGCATCTGCAGTTCTTGGCTAACTGGGTTGGCAGTTTGGCACAGGCGCACGAGGACGTCATGCTGCTTGGACCTGGATATGTTGGGGTCCTCCATGACTGTACCTGGTAGATACTCAGAGCATTTTTATCACTCTAGAAAGAAACCTATTATCCCAATAATCAACTTCTCCTATTTCCCTTTCCTCATATCTCTTTGCCATCATGACTCTGCTTCTTTTCTCTGTGGATATTTCCATTTCTGGACTCTTCCTACAAATGAAATTGTTCAGTATGTGGCTTTCCTTGTCTGATATCTTTTACTTTCTTAATGTTTCCAAAGCTTATCTTTAGTTATAAAACTTTTCTAAGCTCATTTGTGTTATAGCATGAATCATCAGTGCTTCCTTCACTTCATGGCCAAATAATATTTCATTTTAAATGGACATACCACATTCTGTTTATTCAGTTTATCAGGTGATGGACATTTGGATCCATCCATTGAAAATTTCAGTTTTTCCCCTTTGCATATCTTTGTTGCTGCTGTTCTTACGCCCGACTGGCAGGTTGTACATGCTTGGTTGTGAGGTTCATCTGAGGTTGTGAATTTTGCTGGTGCTGCTCACACACAACTGACTGTGTGCTGAAGATTGCGTGTTCTTGTTGTGCTGGGATCCCAGATAGCAGAGCTACAGGGATTGAGTTTGTCACCTGTGGGGGCATTGGCATTGTCAATCATGGCCTCACACTTGCAAAAAGCACTTGTAGCTACAGAGTTACCCAAACTACAATATATTTTTGGTGACTCTGTAGCTCCATTAAAACATACTCTATTCCATTACATATCATTGCAGATTTTAATTTACAGCTCTTATGTGAAACTTAAAAGGGTTATAAAAGAAAACCAGGCTTCCATGACTATGGATTGGCCACAATCATGCCATGAAATAGGGCAGTTTCCTTTTGTAAGTCTTTAACATCTCAGATTCCTTTGGAAACACAGTAGAACTCAGACAATTCTAGCTTGTTTGTATGTTGACACAAGCAGAACCATGTGTTCGATCCTATACAACAATCACAGTAATAAAATATTGTCAACTTTTCTGTGTTCAGATAATTAAGTATGGTTTTAAATTATCCTGTGGTTACCAACCCGTCCCAGTAGAGCCTCACAATAAGCCAGAGGAACCCCCTCACCACGAGGGCCCCCCATTTTTAAAATCCAGACTCCACAGCTCCTCAGAGCTCCACCCAAGAGAAAAGTTGCCCTCCTCCCAGTTGCGGTTCATCAGTAAATACACGAGATGAAGGCTACTATTGATAGTATACCACCCTCATGGCAGAACCTGGCAAGGTACCTGCATTGTATTTGATATGCCAAAAACCAGTAACAATTATAGACATCATTCCCATAACCTGAAGAATTGGTCTGAGGCTCTTCATGTTCCTGGAGTGAGCAGATGCCCTTGGGTTACACTAGTATGCGACAGGGTGTATGGAGATGTTACTGGTGCCCACTCGAGCAAATCGATGAACAACAGGAAAACAAGTGATACAAGTGAAGTGATACAAGTGATACCAACCCATCAAACATGCCAATTTCTGAGTCCTGGGTTTTCATATCTCACTCAGAGATCAAGGCACCAGAGTCAAGGCTCCTCCTGTCTTGGAGATGCCCACTCATCAGACCAAGATATTCCCAGACACTCTATCTCATCTTTTCAGAGGCAGGAACAAAGAAGGGACCCATGTCCGAAGTCCACCTCACTCTTTCTAATGACAAATGGGCTTCGGGGTGATGAGATCATGGGCTAAGATAATTTTGCTGTGTGGGGGAGGGTGAGTCACTTGGTGCATGTGAAATGCCTGTGGCTGTTTGGGAGAACTTGGACTTCAGTCTCTGTTTTCTGCTGGGAGTGGGTTTAAGAGTGGGCAGCTGAGACATCATTGGAAATGAACGTGCTGGACACTGAATCCAAGATCTTCTCCCTGCCTGCATCCTCCCCTGAGCTGAATTCTCAGAGCGAAACAGCGTAAACACAACTGAGGAAAGCACAAGCCAGACTTCTGTGGGATACGTTCTGGGAGCCTTCAAGCATGTGCAGTGCCTTGAAGCCAAACCTTGAGGGTAGGAAACAGAGCAAGGTCAAGGCAAAGGGGCTGTGGGCATTTTGAGGGCTGTGCCCAGGTTGGCCACTCTCCCTGCCGGATGTTAGTTCTTGTGGGCATCTGAAGAGGCCTGGCTCTTCTTGGATATTGTTGAGGGCTGTCATACTGTCTCTAGAACATGTTCAGGGAGAATCAGGATGCCAGGATGAGTCTCTATACCACCTCCAGTGTCTGAACAAATTTCAGACATTCAAGGGTGGATGAAACCCTATATTTGGGGTGTTGTATGTGGAAGTAAGTCTCTCTTGGGAGAGTACATGAATAATAAAATGGTGACAATGGCAAAGTCAATCAGAGCCACCTGTGAATATGGAATCCAGGAGGAGTGAATCCTGGCTCAGGGAGGCAAGTTTTCTTCTCTGTTTTCTGGGGAGCTCTGGGACTTCCATGCTAGTAGCAAAAAACCTGCCTACTCTGAGTGCTAGGAGGTGGTGGCAGGGTCAAGACTGCCATATGGCTGGTTGGATTGTTTATGACCAAATGAGAGGGTCAGGATTTGATTATTTAGAGTTTGGAGCTAGAACAATGATGTTTCAGATCTGCATTGAAGATCTTAAGAGGATAAACCAAGTTGAGAAAAACAAAAGTCACTGGAGAAGAACCACATTCAAGTTCTCAAAGGTGCAAGAGTAAATATAAGGATCAGAGCAGGCTAGAGGATTGGAGTCTAGGGCTCAGAGTCAAGATTTAAGATTATCAGATTAGCAATTAGGTAAGAGAGAAAGAGAGAGAGAGAAAGTATGTGTGAGAGAGACTAACACACTGAGTTCTAATGTATGAGCTCATATATGGAGGGATTATGTGGATAACATGCTGGATATATTGTATGTTTGAGACCATTGTGAGATAAAAGTGTGTGGGGCCCAGAGTCCTCATGTGGGCTATTGTGTGAATGGAGAAGTGGCAGGTGTGCCATGATGTTTGGGTTGTAATGAACAGTGAACTTGTACCTCACACACATGGAGGGAGACCTACTGGGCTTAAGTCCATGCTCATAACTTGCTTTTAAAGTGTCGCTGTTCAAAAAGGGATAGAAATAGGAATGAAAATTTAGGGTTGCATTTAGATTTTTCTAGGGATGCATTTAGTAAAATTAATGGAACACTGGGAAGTACTGTAAGAGGTTAAGAGAATTACTGGGATCTTAAAAATAAGTGTGTGCAGCAGAAACACCATCTGCGCTTCTCTATTCATCACAGCACTATTTACAATAGACGGAATCTGGAAACAACCAGAGTGCCCGAGAACTCAAGTTGTTTCTGGATAAAGAAACTGGAATATCTACAATATGGAATACTATGCAGCTGTCAGAAGAAATGAGTCATGAAATTTTCCTACAAATGGATGGACATAGAGATTATCATTAGTGAAATTAGTCAGAAGGTAAAGGACAGACATAGAATGACTGCATTCATTTGTGGGATATAAATATATACTAGTATTCTATTAACTGGTTAAAATGGTAATGCTAGAACACTGTATGACCAATACCCAAATACCGAACATCTTTGTAATTGTATATCTCACGGTGGTATAATAAAATACTTATTAAAAGAAAATAAAATGGTAATGCTAGGTTAGAACTGAGCATTGAATGTAGGCCAAGGGATAAATATGATAACCCCTAAATGTATGTATGGAAAGTCACAATGTGTAAGAGAAGTGGGGAGAGAGAGAGGGAGAGAGAGAGAGAGAGAGAGAGAGAGAGAGAGAGAGAGAGAGAGAGAGAGAGAGAGAGAAGGAAAGGAAAAGTATCTGCCGGGGAGGAAGGGAATCAGGGGACATTGGTGGTGGGAAATGAGCACTGGTGGAGGGACAGGTGCTGGAACACTGACTGAAACCCAATCATGAACAGCTTTGTAATTGTATATCTCACAGTGGTATAATAAAAATAAATAAATAAATAAATAAATAAAAAATACTAGCCGTGCTGTGATCAGCTCTTCTGCTGGGTGGAGTTTTGACGAGAGGGGAGTCGGGATGTGGAAAATGGCGGCCTTCATGGTGTGGGGGTTCCTCTGGCTTCTTGCAAGGCTCTTCTGGGTGGCAGGCCAGGGCTAGAACCTGCCATCCCTCCTGGATGCCTAGTGATCAACTGGGCACAGGAAGAGCAAGTAGCAGCTAGGCCCTGTGTGTGTGAGTCTCAGCCCGGCTAGCACGGCCACAAGCGGCCGCTTGGTTCATCAATAAATGCTCCAGTTTTGAGGTGACTACAAGATTATTCCACCTGCACGGCAGAGCCTGGCAAGCTACCTGTGTCATATTTGACATGCCAAATACCAGTAACAATTATAGACCTCATTCCCATGACTTGATGAAATGGTTTGAGGCTCTTTATGTTTCTGGAGTGGGCAGATGCCCTTGGGCTATCTCGCATGTGACAGGACATATTGAGATGTTACTGGTGCCCACTCGAGTAATCAATGATCTACGGGAAGTCAAATAAAAAATACTAAGTATAAAGAAATGCAAATAAAAGCATAAAAATAAGTATGTTATGACAGATATTAGAGCAATATTTCTTTCTCTAGCCTCTGATTCTGTTCTCTAGTTCCAGTTTCTGAATTCAGAGCCTTTCAACAGGATGTAAATTCAAAGACAATTCATATAGTTCGATTGCATCTTCAACTGTCAGCAGCTCTGGTGGGATAAACTTCAAGAAAGAGGGGAGAGGCGGTCATCTGTTGGGGGAGGGCAGGGGCTCTAGTTGAACTCTGGGGTGGAGTTATTCTGAATTCAGAATTGAGGACTCCTAACTCTTCAATGCTCTAGAGTAACCTTGGAATGAGAGAGAGGCTTCTGGTCCTCGCGTTTGATCAATGGAACTGGGTTGCTGCTGTTCGTCCCTTGTACATGGGCCTTGCTAATCTCTGTATTGTTCCAACTTTCATCTATGTACTGACAAAGTGAGCACTGGGGGGCAGTTGGAAGGGGGTTCCTGAGTCCCCTTTATGCCTTTGGGATAGCAGGTCAACGCACCCTTGCCAATAGGCTATAAGGATTTTCAGTGGCAGTTGGGTTCCTTTTCTCCACTTAAAAAAAGTGTTAAAATGCCTTTTTCTGGAAAAAAATCAATTAAGTGGTTCCCAATTGATAAGATCCTTAGTTTTCAGATCAACTGATACCTCAATTTTCTTTTTTTCTAAAAAGTATGCCTACACTCCACCCCACACCCATACCTAAAGGATTTCAGTCTAAATTAAGAAACAAAGAAAACCATTTGGCTACTTCCACACACAGAGGAGCTGCCACTGCCAGCCCCTCTTAGTCTTTTCCCTGGGGTGGCAGTCACTTAATCCTCATCATTCCCCATGAGGCAGGTGCTAGTGCCCCCCCCCGCCCCCCATTACAAACAAGGCACCCAGAAGTTGGAGCCTGCATTCATCCCTGCTGTGCCAATTTAGTTTCTACCCCCCACGTCTTGATGGCAGAGGATCCCTTTTTGGATCTAAGGATTGACTGATGAGAAGATGCCTTGTCTTTGGGGGAGAAGCTAATTCCCACGGGAGTCCACGCAGTGACAAAGCCCTGGCCCCTCGACAGGAAATAAAGCAGCGCTGACAGCTGAAGCCAGGAGTCAGCTCCTTGTAGCCTAAGCTGCCTCCGGGAGTGGACAGGCAGTGAACCTGGGTGGCGGGGGCTGCAGGGGGCTGGTCCAGTGGGGCCTTTAGTGTCAGACCCCTCTCATGATGTTGGCACAGCACTCAGGGGTCCAGGATGGGTCGCAAACTTCCTCCCACCAAGAGCCACAAATTTATTAATGCTATTTGGAGATATTTTCCTGTTAAAGGAGAGTCCTTAAGTGTAAGAAAAAGAAGCATCTCTGTTCTCCAGGCGCCCCTTTCACCATCTTCCTCTCCACCAGCGGCATAGCTCTGGGGTTTTGTGTGAGACTGAGGTGTCCTGCCCCTGGGCCCCCTCTTTGTTTTTCCTCCTCACAAGTTAATTTTCCCAGAGTCGTGCAGTGACAGCTCACTATGGACACAGCATTTTCCAGCAAGATATTTTCTGAAACCACCAACAGCCTTTGGGTTTTCAGGATGCTTATTTAAAGAAATTTGCATGAAGAGTGCTTTGGGCCCCCTCATTTACATACATGTTTGAAAGGGCAGGAGCTTGGGGAATGCAATGGAATGAAAAAAAAAAATAAAGCCATGAATGTGCTGGCGTGATATACACTCTCATAGACGGGACGCCTGTGACTTGGAAATAGCAGAATTTGAACTTGCAGTTACCCCAATATGTTCGTGTGTGGCAATGGAGTCTGCTAAAAGAATAAATGCTGTTCATTGTCTCTTTCCTTGGCCTCTATGTTCGAGAATGTTGGTTTTCTAGCCAACATTCTGGTTTTCTAGAAGAGAATAAAGATTGGTGTGGAATCCTTTTTACAGGGGGTGAGAAAACAGAGGGCATCCATTGAAGTGTATTAGGGAATGAAACAATGCGTTCTTAGGATCCAAAGACTCTTTGCACTGGATCTGACTTAGACTGACACCTGAGCGGTTAGGGTTCTTGAGTGAATAGTTTTTTAAAAAGATGCGCCTGTGGGTTAAAATGTAAATTAAATATAAAAGGCCAATAATGCTTTATATTGCTTAGAAATCAGCTCAGAACTATATCATTTGTGGAGTTCTGTTGAGACATGAAAGCATTTTGCGTTTGTGTTTGTCATGAAGTATGACTTGGGATGGGTATATACCGAACCACAAGTAAAACACATTACAGGGGCCGGAGCGATAGCCCAGCAGGTAGGGCTTTTGCCTTGCATGTGGCTGGCCCATGCCGGCTCGGGTTAGATCCCCGGCATCCCATATAGTTCCCCAAACATTGCCAGAAGTAATTCCTGAGTGCAGAGCCAGGAGAAACCCCTGAGCATCATCGGGTGTGACCCAAAAAAGCAAAAAAAAGAAAAATTACAATTTTAAAATAAAACAAAAAAAAAGACAAAGGTGTGCTGGAGCTATTGCTCAAATCGGGCACATATTTTGCCTCCAAGAGGCTTGAGTTTGAGCTCATGCACCACACGCTTCCCTGAGCACTGTCAGGAGCCACCCCAGGGTGGAGCTGGAAGCAGTACATGGATGTTCCTGGTTGTTGGCCCCTGAACTCCCAAAAGGAAATGAGTCACAGGGTCATAACAAACTCTACCAGGAGGGGATTTGTTGATCCTTCCCGTGCCCACCCTTCTTCAGAATGTGTTTTCTGCTCTTATAAAAAACTTTCTTGTGCCATGAAAGTATGATAGTTTGGGGGGACATGATTCTACAATATTTTCAAGAGGCTACACCATGAATAAGCATCAATTTTCTCACATCAGTTTTTGTCTCTTTAATACTGACCTTCAAGGGGTGAGCACCCAAACCTGGTTTGGTAAAATGTCCTCTAATCTCCCTCCACATACTCATGAACTGAAATCATCCGCCTACAAAGTTGCTAACTAAGGTTATTCAGGCCGGTGACGCTTCTCAAAGTGGGACCAGCTGCCTAGACATTACCTAGGAGTTGCTACAAAGGCAGAATCTCTGCTCTCACCCCAGACCTCTGGCAAATCAGAATCAGTGGAGTGGAGCTTCATTTCTTACTGTCCCCAAATCCTGCAGGTGATTGAAACACTCCTAGTAGGTAAGTCTGGTGCTGAAGGGATTCCTTATCCCACCTCAATCGTAGAAAATTGGAGGCAGCTTATTTCTAGCCCTTCCCTTTCTCCTCCCCTCTCCCCATTCGTCTTGCTACTTGTGCTTGGTTGTATTCCTGTGATGTTCTCAGCTTTTGAGCTGTTTGGTCGTGCCTTGGCTTTCAGACATTTACAGCCTTTTGGAATCTGTCTTTGGGACTGTCAAGAACAAAAAAACAAACAGACAAAACCCCCACCTTACTCTTGGATGGTTTCCTTCTTCATGGCCACATGTCAGGCAACGCTGCCGGGGTCCCCGACAGTGTCAGGACAGAGGTTGTCTTCTACCTCCAAGGACGCCGGGAGAACAGATGAAAACTCACGAGTCCAGTGCAGTTCCAAAAAAGGCTTTTAATAGTACAAAAGCTCTTCCACAGCACTCCAATATAATGAACAAACTTTAGCTCTGGTCCGAACTTAGACCATACAAAAGAGCCTAAGTCTCCCACCAAAGAGAGAGGATGTCACCCGAGCTGAGTCCTACCCAGAAGAAGGAGCAAAAGGCCGAAAGCCAAAAGCCGCAGGAGCCAAAAGCTGAAGGCTGAGGAACCAAAAAGGCAAAAGGTAAAAGGTGAAGGGGCCTCAAGTCAGCCCCTTATATGCACCAAAGTAATCCAATCGGGAGGTTGTCATGTCAACAAAGAACCCTAAACAGAGTGTAGTGCCACACCTTATTGCAGGTATAAACAAAGGTTATGCCAAGGACTAAGGAGATTATCTCTTATGTAAAACACTGGAGAGAGAGAGGGCTGATATAAAGTAATACATCTTAACTTCATGAGCTTCATGTAATCTAGATGGTACCCACAAGGTCCTTCTTATTATTATCTGCACCAGGGTGATTCTGAGTATCTTGTACTGAAAGGGTCACACCCGCCTGCTTAGAGCAAACTAGTATGATCCTTCCTATAGTCTTCCTATAGTCTCAGCGTAGCCAGGGTGGTAGTCTCCTGGTAAATTCGAACTGTCCCACGCTGGGTGCAGTGGGTATAAAGAGGAGCTGTGCCCAATCTAGAAAACATAGAAGTCTTAGTAGATGTATAAGTCAGAAGTTATTCAATCAAGGTGACTTCTGTAAGTGCCACACCCTCTAGCAGTGTTTACCTAGAAGAGAAATCTCATTAGAATGAACCTTGACTTAAGTAGATTAAGCTGGGAGTGAGCAAAACAACAAAACTCCCAGAATAGCTAAACCTGTCCTCCAACAGCCACAGGTCTGTGTTAGGCCCATTAGCTGGATTCTGATAATGGAAGAACGTGGGACTCAGGGTGAATCACTTACTGTGTTTAGAGTAACCCTCGGTTCCTTCCAGCTTCCCTGTGCCTTGGTGCCCCCTTATTCTCTGCCACAGTCCAGCTGTGTGAGGCTGACATTGTTTGACTACGATGGGAAGATTTACATTGTGAAAGTCACAAATTCTGTAGTTCAAAGTATCTGTTTCTTTTGCTATTTTTACAGAGTGGGTTTATGAGCACACCTCTGAATTTTGATTTAAAGCAACACTGGCACTTTATATGAACTCTGGCATGTAGCGCAACTGCTCCACTATTGCTGTACAAAGTAGAGAAAATATAAAAAACTCTAGATGAAATGATCACAATTATTCATAATTTTTATACTCATAGATAACAGCGATTAATGATTTGATGTGTTTAGTCCATGGTATGCACTTCACTTCAATATTGGGCATTATACAATTAGGCACTCTTAAAAAACCATAATCATTTTCCCATGGTTTTATTAAAGTTACTTGAAAATCTGTTTAATTAATTAATTGATTGATTGATTGATTGATTGATTGATTTTCTGAGTTACTCTGGCAATGCTCAGGTTACTCCTGGCTCTGCACTCAAGGATCACTCCTGGCTGTGCTCGGGGAACCACATGGGATGCTGGTGATTGAACCGGGTTGGTTGTGTGCAAGGCCAATGTCCTACCTGGTGTACTAAAACTCTGACCCCTATTTTATTTTGTTTTGGGGGCCACATCTGGTGGTTCTCAGGGTTTTCACCTGCCTCTGCACTCAGGGATCACTCTTGGTGAACACAGGGGGTCATAGGATGTGCCAGAAATTGAAATCAGTTTGGCTGCAGCACCCTACCCATTGTACTATTGCTCAAGCCCCGCAAATCTTTGTTTTAATGATTGTGTGATAGACCCCCTGTGAAATTAAACACCCTATCTACTACTATGTTGTAATATTTTTCTTTGTCTTAAATTTTCTTTTGCTAGAAGAGGGAGAGGGAAGCAGAGACAGAGAGAGAGACAGAGAGGGAAAGAGAGGAAACGGGAGTACCTGCTATTAAGGCGGCCTGGGGGTGGGGAAGGGGGTGGGGTACATTGGTGATGGGAATGGGTACTGGTGGAGGGATGGGTGCTGGAATACTGTATTACCAAGAACCAATTATGAACACCTTTGTAATTGTATGTCTCACGGTGGTATAATAAAAAATTTAAAAAAAGAAAACCGAAAAAAATTTCTTTTGCTTTTATATTCAGAAGCAAAGTCAATATATTCATTTTTGAGGTTTAAAGTCCTATTTTCAAATAATTTACTAAATATTTGTATTAGTTAATGTTCTCAATTGAGAGGGAAGACTCTTTTTGATCATAGTCACTATGTTCATCCTGTTAAGAATTTTGTTGTAATTTAAAACCCAGAATTTTGGCACATTGCATCTGGATGTCTGATGACTTTATAAGATGACATTTGCAGTGTTACTTAATCACCCCCCCATACCCCTGAAAAAAACCCCAAACAAAAAACAAGACAATTCCTGAAGCTCTATTGACAGAGGGAAATTGACAATTAGAATACAAATGATATTCCTACTCTTCTAACATGACAATCTGTAAATTTGAGTATTTTGCAATAAAAGCTCATGTGTGAGTAGAGGTCCTAAGATGTTATAGAGTGAAGATGATAGACATACAGTATTCTGAGAGCAGGGATGGCTGTAAACTTAACCATGATTCTTTATTATGGAGACATGAAACTCATTTTTGTCTAGGTCAGAGTTCTTCAGACTTTTTTTTAATATCTGTAGGTAAGCACGGGCTCAATGAACTGCTGGTAGAGGAGAGTCCAAACAGGTGGTGACACATTGGGGAAAGAAAAAGCAGGAATGAGTAGAAGGGCTGTAGCCAAGAATGCAAATTTCCTCTTATTAATTAAACATTTATAGTTATTATAAAAGAAATATATCCTTATTATAAAAGGAATAATTTTTGCCACGGCAAGCCTGGCAAGCTGCTCGTGTCATATTTGATATGCCAAATACCAGTAACATTTATATTAGGTCATTCCCATGACCTAATATAATGGTTTGAGGCTCTTTATGTTCCTGGAGCAAGCGGATGCCTTTGGGTTCTACTAGCATGAAACAGGACATATGGAGATATTACTGGTGCCCGCTCTAGCAAATAGATGATGAACGGGAAGATAGTGGTAGTGATAAAAGGAATATATGCTCAATACTCATTATAAAAAGAATATATGCTCTTTATTAGATGATCTAAATAAACTTGATTTACTGGTTACATTCTTTATTTTTTGTGGGGAACTTTTGCCATACTGGCAAAAAGGTTTGAGGTTTAAAGTCCTATTTTCAAATAATTTACTAAATGTTTGTTTTAGTTAATGTTCTCAATTGAGAGGGAAGACTCTTTTTGATCATAGTCACTATGTTAATCGTGTTAAGAATTTTGTTGTAATTTAAAACCCAGAATTTTTGGCACATTGCATCTGGATGTCTGATGACTTTACAAGATGACATTTGCAGTGTTACTTAATCACCCCCATACCCCTGAAACAAAACCCCAAACAAATAACAAGACAATTCCCGAAGTTCTATTGACAGAGGGAAATTGACAATTAGAATACAAAGCTTACCTGGCTCTGTGCTTAGGGATCACTCCTTGAGGGGCTCAGAGGTCCATATTCGTGCCAGGGATCAAATCTGATTTGGCTACATACCAGGCAAGTGCCTGATCCACTACACTATCTCTCCAGCCCCAATTGTATTCCTTTAAAGAAACAGGTATGCTGTTAGGATATTTGCCTTTTATTCCCAGATTCAGATACATGGGGTAGAGCTGCTACCAGCTCTCCCTGTGCTCAACTGATTATGAGGCACCCAGGAGGGAATGCGGGTTCCTAACCCTGGCCCGCAATCCCAATAGAGCCTGGCAAGAAGCCAGAGGAACCCCCATATCATGAGGGCCGCCAATTTCAACATCCGGGCTCCACAGCTCCTCAGAGCTCCACCCAAGAGAAAAGCTGATCTCTCTCCTTCAAGCATCATCAGTAAATGCACGAGATGAGAGCCTATTATTGAGAGCATACTATTCGCACAGCAGAGCCTGGCAAGCTACCCAGGTCGTATTGATATGCCAAAACCCAGTAATAATTATTGACCTCATTCCTATGACCTGAAGGAATGGTTTGAGGCTCTTCATGTTCCTGCAGTGAGCAGATGCCCTTGGGCTACACTAGCACATAACAGGATGTATGGAGATATTACTGGTACCCACTTGAGCTTATCAATGAACAATGGGAAGATAAGTAATACAAGTGATTCCCTTTAAATGGAATAGATCACAATAAATGCCTTTCCATGTTGTATTTAACACCCTTCTTAGCACCCTTTTCAATGTTTGCCAGTGTTCTATTTATGGGCATGCTATTTTTATTTAAGTTATCACTTATGGCTGGCTACTTTTCTTTATGTGTTTTATGCTATTGTCAATCATACTTGGTCTACTGGAGTCTGGGTTTTAGAACAAGAAGCCTTATTTTGGGAAGAGTTAAGAGAGTAGCTGACTTAACTTTAGAAGGTTCTAGCACACTGACTCTGGGATGGATGACTGTGACTTCCCTACCCCTTCCATCACTTTTCTCTGATAGTTTCCTTGCTGCCCTTTGTAGTTCCATAATGGAGGGGAAGTGTTGGGCTCTCCGTTTCCTGCACTCCCTCACATACTCTCTTGGTCTTCATCTCTGTAGCCTACACCAGAGACTAAGCTAGTTCCGGTGATTCTTATAAAAAAATTAAAAACTATTAAAACACAGTGATTTATAAATTTCTTCACAGTACAGTTGTCACAAGCATTCACTGCTCAACACCAGTCCCACCACTAGTGTGTCCCTACCACCACCAAGGTCACAACATCCTACCCCCACCCCCATTTCCACTCCAGCTCCCCTAGCTGGCTATAATCACATTGATCATTGCAGCATATATATGGGAAAGGTTTTGGTAAAGACCTGGTACTAAACTGGGTTGTTATGTTAAAATGGTGTGCTGCTGGAAGGAGCTGTATCAGTTGTGCCTCTGGTCGGTCTCCTCGGAGAGTTACTCATAAGTCCTGGTTCATGGGCGGTGGTGAATGGCGTCTGCAGAGCTCACAGGTGCAACCACTGGATGGTTGGAGGTGGGGGAATGAGGTGATGGGCCTCAATCCCTGCTCCCAGCCCACCCAGCCGGCCTACAGCACCTGCGTGTTTACTGACTCCTCAAACTGTTAATGGGATGGGCCAGGGACAGAGCCAGTTTCTCCTTCTAGTTCTGGTGATTCTAAACTGCCTCCTCTCCTTGTTTCTTTAAAGCACTTTAGAGGCACAATTAAAGATTAAGGAAGTGGAAGTACTAGAAGGACTAGAACAAGAAATATAGTTACTTGCTGAACCTCTGCTAACCTCCAAATGTCTCTTATTCCTCACATATAATCATTTTAAAAGCATTTCTTTGGACGGTTGCTTCCTTATTTCTATAGAATATGCTTATGCTGCTTTCCCCCCATATTACACTTTATTATTGTTTTCATTTTACAGATTTTGGGAGTTTCTACTGTTCTTAGAGTGTCTAATTCCCTTTTTATATTCTGTTGATAGAATTAGAGAGCAGTTTCAGTTAAATCAATATTCAGAATTTATATTTCTATGAGAGAGTATATATACACATTCATAAAATTGAGCTAAATAGTGTATTAAGGTTATAATTCCTTTTTTTGGGTGAAAACTTTTCCTGCAAAAATTGCCTTTTGTTATTGTTGTTTTGTATTTGTACTTGCTACTAATATATCCCTAAGGACTTTAGCAAGGTTTCAAAATGCCTTTTACTATGGCTGAAGCTATCAGGTAATTTATCAGTCTTCCCCTTTTGGGAGGCCTCTTTCCTAGAACCTTCTATCCACTTTCTCCTCATAAAAGCTAAGTGAATTCTAAAGATAAGGATGAAAACATTCACTTAGCTTTTCTCCTAGTGGGATTCCTGATTCTAGGATACCTTGTCTTTCTCTTGATTTATTACCCTTGTCTGCAGGTAAAAGTTTAAAGACCACTTGGGATGGGAGACGGTTGAGAAGAGAGAAGCCTCCAGTTCATAGTGTTACTGATTTCTGTGCTGATTTTATATTATTTTTTTAATTGAATTATCATGAGACACAAAGCTAAAAAGTTGTTCATGATTGAAGTCCAGTCCTACAGGGTTCGAGTACCCATCCCTTCATCTGTGTCCATTTTCCTCCACCAGTGTCTCCAGTTTCCCTCCTCTCCACCAGACTGCTTCTATGGCAGACACTTTTGTTTTAGGCACTGTAGTTTGCAATACTGGTACTGAAGGTGTATCACACATAACACTTTACATCCTTTCAGTGCTCAGTTCTTGTCCAGAGTGATTACATCACACTATCACTGCCATAGAGGTCTCTTCTCTCACGTAAGTGCCCTCCCTCATTGTGGCTAGCTTTCTTCTAAGAACAAGTTCTCCTGTGTTACTATTTTCTTTGGGTATTATTCTCCTACTATGTTTCTTATGTTTCGCATATGAGTGAAATGAGAGAGGTACTGACATAATGATTATACTCATCACTTGTATCACTTGTTTAGTGATGAGTGTAATCATTATGTCAGTACCTCTCATTTCACTCAGGACCAATACTCTCCATATCTATCCATGTAGCAGCAAATTTAATGACTTCATTTTTAATGGCTACATAGTATTCCATTGTATATGCACCCTAGCTTCTTTTCCCTTTTGTCTGTTCTTGGGTACTTGGGTTGTTTCCAGATTTGGGTTATTGTGAATAGTTGTGACTTTAAACAATCAATGAGATATCATTAAGAAATGTATTAGATTAAGTCTCCAGATTATCACTATTCTTCCCTCTGTCTGCTTGTCTATCTGATGAAATTGCCTCATGTGGTTGTGGAGACTCATAATATCCATCATCTGTTGGAGACCCAGACTAGAGATACAGGAAAGCTTGCAGCTTAGTTCTAGTATGAGTTTAAAGACTTGAGAACCATGAGAAGTGATGATACTCCTGAGGACAGACAACCAATGTTCAGTTTAATCAGTAGCCAGGACCGAAAGGGACAAATTCTTTCCTCTACCTTTGTTTGTTCTCAGAACCTCAACTGATTAGAATAGACCATCAGTTAGGCAGGGCATTCTGTTGAACTAAGAAAAACAATAATCATATCAAGAAGACTCTCACAGATAAAGCCATAAATTATGTTGATTCTTTTGTCCATCAAATGGACATATAAAATTAACCATCATGCTTGGAACTGGGAAGAGAGGCTCTTTTAAGCTTGGAAGAGCCAGCTATGATGCACTATGAGGATAGAGCCATATATATTTTTGATACTTTTTAGGTTTGGGGCCCACCCTACTATATGCTCAAGGATTATTCCTGGCACTATGCTCAGGGATCACTGATGTTGGGACTTGGGGACCTTATGGAGTGCTGGGGATTGACAACATGCAAAGCAAGTGCCTTACTTGCTATATTATCTCTCTGGTCTCTAGAAACTTAATGTGGATAGTGTACACATTCTTCTTTTCATTTTCCTCCTCCTCCTCCTCCTCCTCCTCCTCCTCCTCCTCTTCCTTCTTCTCCACACTCTGGAGTGCTCAGGAATTGCTATTGGCTCTGTGCTCAGGAATCACTTCTGGTGGAGTTGTGGCACCATATATGGTACTAGGGATCAGGTAAGTCACATCCAAGGCAAGTACCTTACCTGCTATACTATCACTTGGATCCCAACACATCTTATAACTCTTCAACAAAGGATTCATGAGAAGTAAATGTTTCAAAAGATTTCATTTTTGGAAAATGGCTTACCTTCACATTTGATTGCCATAATAGTGAAACCTAGGTGGGGAATGACTTTCTCTTTGGGAGTGTTGCTCCATTTCCTCTCTGTTTTCCAGTGTTGCTGGCAAGAACTCCAGTACCATCCCAGGTCTAGTCCTTAGTATGGATTATATTTTTTTAAACCTCAAAAAAATCCCCTTTTACCTCATGATGGGGCTTTTCACGATGCTGCATTTCTCCTATTTCTGTGTCTTTTTTCACATCTTTCCAAGTCAGTAAGTTCATTCTTTTTAATTTCTGGGAACTTTCTCATAGTTCTTGGATTTGCCCTTTTCCACTCTCTAACTTTAGAACTTTTGTTTGCTGGAGCATCTTTTTTTTAAGTTTTAAAATTTTTTTTTCTAGCTTCACTTTCTCCTACTTTCACAATACTGGAAGGTCTTCGCTACATTGCAGCCTTCTGGGTAAAGTCAGGTGTTCTTGTCAGATGGCACTTGGGGTTTGGAGTCAGAGCGTGGCTCTCTGTGTTCTCTGGAGACCTGACTGGCATAATTATTGGGCAGGATGAAAAGGTAGAAATGGCAAAGGCTTTTTCATTTACAGACGTTTAGTTTTGAATTGCACAGTGAGGACAGTTTATTTAACTTCTCTGATCTTTTTCTTGTGCAGAACCGAGGGTGTATCATCACCTTGGCAGGGAGGTCAGTGAACCTGGAAGCTGATGTTTCTCCAGCTTCACCTTCCTGCTCGTCCTTCCTTCTCTCAGCCTGCATTCTAAAGAATGCATTTGAATCCTCAAATTGTAAAATCTTAGAGCCAGAGAGATACCTCAGTGGGTAGGGCTCTAGCTTTGCATGCAGGAGGTCTGTATTTGATCATCCCCGCACTGCAAGTCTCCTGAATACTATCAGAAGTGACCCCTTTGAGCAGTGAGCTTGGAGTAGATCACTGCTGGGTGTGGCACTCAAACCAACCCCCTCCCCAGTATAAAATCTCAGCAGAAATCACATCTTCTAGTACTTAGCACCACAGGTAAATAATTCCCCCTTTTGCCACACCCATCACTGCCCAGGGGCTACTCCAAGATTGGTGCTCAGGGGACCATGCAGTGCTTGAAACTGAACCTGGGCCTTCCAGGCCCAAAGCATAAATTCAGTCAGTTGTGCTACGTTCCTGGCCCACAAAGATGATATTGATACTGTAATAGGATTATTGCTTTTCAATGATAAATTTAAACACTCTCCTTCCAGCTGCCTTTCACAGCCTCCCTTGCCCACATTAGTGACAATAACAGTGACTAAATGACTAAGATTTATCGAGCATTTACCACATGCCAGGCTCTGTTTTTAAGTACTTCCGTACAATTATTTCATCCTCACAACAACCCAATGAGGCAGGCAGTATTATAATTCTCATCAACAATTAAGGACACAGAAGCTCAAGACAGGCTTATAGCTACCCAGTCAGCAAATGTAACACTGGGACAGAAACACTGATGTTGACTGTGGATTGTGGGACATTATGAAGTATGTGAGGAGGGAAACCAGAGTCCCAGGGAGGTCCCTCTAGGAAGAGACAATGTCCTTGGGTCATAAGGACGAATGATGAAGCCCAACCCACAACAGACACTCCATCCACGGTGGAAGCAGCTCCATGGGGCTGAAAACCCATAATGGCGGCTCGCAAGAGCAGCTTCTACAAGCCCAGGCAAACAGTGGCGCATCTCCTGTGTGAGCAACTTCTAACAGCTGACACCCAGCTTCGCGTCAGCAGCCATGCTCAACTCCCGACAGGGTTGTTTAAACAGGCGGCTGGGAACAGCTGGGGCAGGCTCGGTGGAGCATGTGGGCAGTCGGAGATGCTTGAGTGCAGGTGCCTGTCTCTGATGTGCGCTCATGCAAATCAGAGGCCTGGGACTGACGTGAATTGAAAGCGTGCTGTTCACTTCCAATAAACTCAACTGTCTATTGCCAGAGCTGCTCTGACTGGCAGTTCTCGACACATCAATTCCAATGAGCGTTTCTGGTGATACGGGGGTGGGGGTGGGGGAAGTGTCGGGTGAATCCCAGCCAAAGCTTACACTTTTCATTCTGGGCAGGAAGCATTTGAGAGAACCTTTTGGGGAGCAATTCTCATAGGAGTTTCCCCGGAGCCAAGCAGTTTTACCAGAGGACGCAAATGAACACTTGGCTTCTAAGATCTGGGCATTACCTAATTGTATCTGCTCTTTCTACAAAGGAATTAAGTGAAAGTCAAGGAGGGTGAGGGACTTACCTAGGTCACGCAGAGCCACATGGGGCTGGCCCCCTGGTTTTGTGTCCTGGCTTCCTTTTTAGCTTTTCCAGATTAGCTTTCTCTAGCTCAAGGCCTTGAAACCAACTAATAGCTCTCTCCCAAAAAAGCCTTGTTGGGAATCTAAAGCTAGCCAATTGGGATTATGTGAAGAACCTAGAAGGGGCTTTGACACACAGAAAAGGGGAAACAGTGGGGAGGTTGTGGTGCAAATGTCTGGGCCTGGTCTCAGTTCAGATCAGCTTGCTGGTCACAGACACGGCATTCTCTTTCTATAGGCTGCTCACACGGGCACTCAAGAAGCTGTTGGTTAGATGGTACCTGTGAAAAGCCTGTTGTGTCAAGTTGGGCTCTTGGATTAACAGTAAGAGAGTGTATCTCCAGCTAAGAAACAGGAGAAAGGACCATTAGGAGAACAACTTGCACTTCTGTGGTCCGCTTGGCTGACCGTGAGCGTGCTACAGCCAAGAGGCTCTGTGACTCAGAGCTCCACCAGCCCTAGGGATCATAACATTCCCACCTTGCCCTGTTCTCATCTCTCCCATCCACAAAAATGCTCCAGAGTTGAGTCTTAATGACCTTCAAATTTGCAGCAATTGTCATAATTACATTATTCAAATTGTATGGAGGTCACGGCATGGGGAATGAACGGGGGCAGGCTTCTTGGCTCTGAATCTCAAACTCAGGACTCTACTTTCAGAGCCATCTTAAAGCTCGCGTGCACAGCTGATCTATAGATCTTTAAATCCCACACTCTCCTCTCCAAGCCAGGTTAACCATTGAAAATATTTCCTGGTACCAAGTGGTTATTCCACAATTCCCAGTTTTTCATTCTGATCTCCACCTGTGTTTCATATGCCAGAATTGCTAACAGTTTTGTGAGACAGACATATCTAGGCAATTGTAACTGTAGGAAAGGATGGATGGATTCAGAGTGTCAAATTCACAAGCTTTATTTCAATGGATGTAGGATAAGCATGTTTTCTCACCTTTTTTCTTCTCTCACTTTTTTTTTTTTGACCACGTACTGCAGTGCTCAGGGCTTGATTCTGGTTCTGTGCTCAAGACTCACTCCTGGCAATGCTCAGATATATGGTGCCGGGGTGGAATCTGCGTTGAATAAGTGCAAGGCAAGCACCTTACACCCTGTACTATTTCTCTGGCGAAACACACATTTTCTATCTTAAGTAAGGGCTGTTAGCTACTAGTTACAATTCCAGGTGGAATTCTTAGGTAGAAAAAGACTTGCAGCATATATTACTGATCTAGTCATCAGCAGGGGTAGGGGGCATAATACATACATAATCATACATACAATTCATACATGGGTGGGGTGGATGTTTTAAGGACCAAAGGGAACTGAAGTGAGCTAAGCCAACATCTCAGAGATATCTACTTCTGTTGCCTAATTAAATAAATATCCAGGGATAAGGGTTTTCTGGTACCAGTGAAAAGTGGTGTTTGGGGATTGTGAGTTTTCCAAGGGAAGACCCTGTTGTGTTCAATCAGCCCGTATTCCTGGAATCTAGGTTCCCTGGAATGTCAGAACAGAGAAGTCGCTTTGAGACCATTTCATTACAACTCAGACTTGTAGACTTTGGTCTAATGCTTTATTTTTAGAGGGGAGGAGCTGAGTTTCAGGGAGGAGTCGGACTCTACTTAGAGTCTGCTGATACGTGACAGGTACTTTGTAAAGTGGGTTGGGTGGAAGAACCACCTCCTGGAACCCATCGCCAGCCATCAGCACCCAGGAAATGCTGACGAAATAAATATCATCCTTCTTTGGCAAGATTTGTGGCCCCAGAGGCCTCCCTGTAACACTAGCTAAGGAGGTTTTAACGATCTGCCTACTGGGCGTTTCTGAAACATTCATTTTAGAGGAAGCCAAGGTGCTTAAACTATAATTCCAAATGTAATTTCTCCCTGGGCCCTCATGCCCTGGTGGCCAGAATGCACAGACAAGAATAATGAGGATTGTGACAGCTCTGGGTTTCTGTCCCTTTGACCTGGTGCTGCAGAAAGAAGAAAGACATAGTGGGTTTTTAAATTTTTCATCTTTTACACCTGCTTCAGAATATTACAGAGGTTATAGATGGAGGAGAGGTGGGAGCCTGCCATAGCCCAGGGCCTCTGCAAGCGAAATATCTTTTTCTAGTTCTTAAAATCTTAACCCCGAGATCAGACTATTGCAGGGAATCAGTGGAGCATGGGATCAGGCTGGGAGTGGAGGTGGGAGTGGGCTGATGTGAAGAAAGGGCATTATCACAGCTTATTTGAGACCAGGGTATCCCAGATTAGTAGGAAGCTGCAGGATTAGGGAGGAGGAGATGAAAGGTATGCCAGGGAGAAGGAAGTAGGGATTCAAATCAGAAGTGACGTTCATATGGAAGAAGCCCAATGTTTTATCCATGCTCAGCTGCATTTGGAATGCATAATGAAAGCAAATAGATTTAATGGGATGGGGATGATTGATAATGTCTTGTGCTACATCAGGAAATGACTTTCTTCAGGAGTGCTCCAGGAGGAAATTGAACTGACTTCTTATCTACTTATGATGTTTTAGTTGCTTAACTTCTCAGCACACACCTGTAAAACAAGAAAGAACGGAGGCATGAGGTTTAACATTTTGTTTGCAAAGTAACTTGAGATATAAATGTCTTGAGTAAGTGCTTCAGCTTTATCAAGGGTTGGT